>LS052584.1:2574-15848 GCA_900241095.1 Acartia tonsa | reverse complement strand
CCCCCCCCCCCCCCCCCCCCCCCCCCCCCCCCCCCCCCCCCCCCCCCCCCCCCCCCCCCCCCCCCCCCCCGCGCGCCAAAATATTAGGGTGGGTCGATTTTTGACATTTTTTTCTGAGACCTAAGCGGGGATCTGCAAATGATTTTTATGAGTAAAATACACCTCTGGATAATTAAAAAATTTTCTTATGTCTTAAAACCACTGACGACCAGACATTCAATTGTATAGCTATTTGCAAATGAGTGTCAAAAATTTATTGAATTAGAACTATGGCTTCATGGTGCTCCCAGGCAAGGCATTGAAGAGTAGAATCAGGAACTTTTGACCGTTTCAAAAAAATTTCGTTCCTAGCCTGAGAAAATCTGATTCTACTCCCCAAGGCCTTTCCTTGGAGCACCATGAAGCCATAGTTCTGATTCAATAATTTTTTTACTCTCATTTACAATGAAATAGCTATAGAATTGTATGTCTGTTCGTTGGTAAAAGGTTGGTAAATAAAGGGTAAGAAAGCGAAATATGACTTTTACTGACTTATAGTCTGATATTCATTATCAAACTGGGGAAATGCACAAAAATATTTAGCCCTTTAGCACTAATAGACACTGAGATAATAAGTTTAGAGCACTTGAATGCCGTCTTTGCATATTTTTTATTAATGAAATACATTTTTAAGTGGTCTTATTCTAAAACTGAATTTTTAAAAATTCTTCTTCGGTCAGAAATTTTATTAAATTAGTTTTATCTGTTGAACATTCCCTCTTTGTCTAATCCGTTATGAACCCGCTCTAGTAAATACCCCTTCCTAAATGGTTTGGGGTGCCTACGGCACCCCCAGGGTAGGGGTAAATTTTAAATAAGGGGGGTGGGGGTAAAATGAAAAAAAAATTGGGGTGTGTGCCCAAGCTGATGTACTATACTATACTCACTGACTCAGAGATATTTATTTTTAACAACTTTTTTGCACATATCAAAATATTTTTTTGTCGTTCTAATTGTTATATTTAATGGGAATCTTCATTAAACTTCATTAATACACAAACAGTAAGAGGTTCGTTGATATAAAAGAAAACCAGTGTTTGAAGGATACTTGAAAATCATATATATCTAAATCTTTACAAATAGCTTCAAAGAAATAGTTATAACGAAGTACCATTGATGCCTATAAATAATATAGATTACATATAAATGTATTTTTTACTTTGAAAACATTTCAGAGTAAAGAATAAAAACAATTCTAGTTATTTACAGTTTTTAGACGTTTGAGAATTAGATGTTGTCATAAATCGGCTATTGAAAGTGTCCTTGATTACGTGCGTTTAACCCTCCCTTTTATATGATATTCCTGTATAAGAAAATAGTTAAAAATTTCATTAAATCCCTTGAACATACAAACAATTATAGAGATGGTTGGATACAATGGTCCAATTTATATGACAGTTCCAACAAAGGCCATAGCACCCATTCTGTTAGAAGATATGAGAAAAGTCGCTGTTGACAAAAAAGGTAATTATGTTCGAAAATTATTTATATTTGAGATATAATCTTCAATTTTTTGATGAGGGATAAATTTTATATATAAGAAGCATTAAATAGTTTTAAATCTAAATTAATATCACTTAAGTGATTAGGTATAATGTGCTCTTCATAAATTTTATTGTTAAAAGTGAAGCTTTTCTACATTTAGGTGGGTCCGACGTCTGTAACTAATAACTCTAATCGTAGAATTTCTAGGAGGATTAGGTATAATTTTGTAAGCGTAGCAACTCATAATCACTTCCTTAAAGTATGACCTGTTTAAGTTTCCTGGATTTTCACCAATTTGTTAAATGTTTGCATCCTTGTTCAGTTCAACCAAGAATTATGACGTTAACATCTTTTATTATTATTTTAATAAAAAATATTTTATCAATTTCTATTGAACTTTCTTTTGAAGTTTTATAAACTTGTTCACCTGAATTAACGTTATGCTGCATCTTACACTAACATTTAGTTTATCTAAGAATTTATCTTCAATAAGAATAATTGTTCAAATTTAGGGTATTTGAAATCAAGAAAGGAATTACAAAATTTGACAATAATATAGTAACAATGTGTTTATATTAAAGCTATAAGTAAACCTTTTGGGTTAAAGAGATGTCAAGCTTAAAATGTTTAAATATCAGTCAGACCTTACTGACACACCCAAAAAATAATTACTTTGTTAGGTAACTTATGTACAATCTTAACAAACATTACTTAAATCATGTTTTAGGAGAACAAAACTTTTTTACCTCTGATATGATCAAGACTTGTATGAAGAAAGTGATTGCTGTTAATCTTCATCAAGTTGTTCAGGTAATATATATTTACATCTTGACCCTGGGACACATCATTGAGATCTAAAACTTCATATTAGGTCTCCTGGGGACCTATACTAGGAAGTCAATTAAAATTCACACCGAAAACATAAAGGTCAATGTTTGGTTGGATACTGGAGACAAATGGACTCATGGACACATTATACCACATCTACACAGATTTCTATGATTTCTGTTTTTTTATTTACAATAAGTGCCAATAATGTAGTGATGTTAGTTTTATATTGTATTTACATAAATAGGTATATCATATAAAATTATTAAACGTCATAAATTAAACACGTAATACTCATAAAAACTTTGCTATGCTAATTCTTTGTGTATGTGTTTTTCTAATGTATGTAGTTCTAGTTTTCTTGAAAATAATACTAATGCTGCATTTTAACGACTTAATTTTGAAATTGTTGTACCTTTATATTACTGATATCAAGAGTTGAGCATAGAGAAAAATTATTTTAGATAAAGTGTGCGTTGCTTATAGTTGTTACTTAACTTTTTAAAAGCGAGGCTTTTCTATAATTAGGCCAGGGTCGGTCCGTCCGTCCGTAACGGATAGCCTTTTTCGTTAATTTAGGCATGTTAGAATTGTCCTATCGATTTCAAACTTTGCATGGTGATTCCTGTAGTAGTTAGGTACGATTTAGGAAGCGTAGCAACTCTATAATCACTACCAGAATGTCCGTGCGTTCATTTTGAACATGTTGGTTTTTTACTTTTTTAACAACAAATTTTTATGTGATGTAATTATCCGATTGATCTGATTTTTGGTATACTGAATCCTGTGAGAAAAAAAAGTACAATATCATTAGCGAAGCAACTCTATAATCAAGTCCTAAAAATTTAAGTATGTCCAAAAACATTATTCTGTATCAAGCCGTTTTTCAACAAATATACTTAAAATTTTGCTTCGACTCTTATACATATGTATTCTGATTATTCACTTCAGACACTATACAAGCCTTAATGTCCGTTTGTCCTTCTATTACAGAGCTTCGCTTTTATGGATGTTGTCATCCTTGTTTATTTAAGTCTTCTGACAGTTATCAGTCTTGATATATGTATGTACATACATGAAATATTTCTTCTTAAGGTTGATGCTGATCTTGAAATTAAAGCCTATTATGCGGGACATGTTCTAGGAGCTGCCATGTTTCAAGTCAAGTAAGAATTAAATTGTAGCTGCACTCAGACTCAGGGTTGGCAGACAAAAAAAACACCCCAAAACCCACCCGGGTTTTTTGCCCTTTAACCCAACTAAAAAACCGAGGGGTTTTGTTTTTTTAAGCAAAATTTGTTTTAAAAATAAGTTTGTTTTTCATTATTTATATAAAAAAATATGTTTTTATTGACCCCTTGCATGTATTAAACAAAGGAATTACTCAATTATGTTCCAGCCTGTTTCTAAATATTAAAAGAATGGTATCATGGCACGGTGGTTTTCTTTGTATTTTTATAGTAGCTATTAATAGGTTATTTTAGGTTAGGTTAGTTAAAGGGGTAATGATTGCCCCGCTGGGGTAGAAATAAGAGAAAAGCTACTGTGAAAATACTATGAAACTATAGCTATAGAAAGACTCGTCAATTATATATTATACTAGCAGCTTCGCCCCTCGAATCTATGGTCTAGCTTAAAACCACCACAGGACCAGTATATATATTCCCTGAAGAGTAAAATCTAACTGGTTTAGTGGTTACTGGGATCTTAAGGGACAGACATCAAGCTACTTTGTATTATAGATAATTAAATATCATATATTATTCTAGCTTTTACAGTAAAAAAAAAACCAAAATACCCCTAAAACCCGGGTAAAACACCTATTACCCACGACCCCGGGATATTTTTTTTTAAAACCGGGTTTTGCACAACCCATTCAGACTGAAGGCAAATTTAATAATAGAACATATGTGTTTTTTCTTAATTTGAATAACTAAACAAAGTTATAGAAATAATGCTTATTTTGATATTGTTAAGGGTTGGAAACCAAAGTATTGTATACACAGGAGATTACAACATGACACCAGACAGACATTTGGGAGCTGCGTGGATTGATAAATGTCGTCCTGATGTTCTCATAACAGGTATTTAGAATTTTGAAATATCAGTTTCTTATCAGTTAAATGTTTTAAATGTTACATGAAGATAATTTGAAAGGGAAAAAGGAACAGATGATGAAAATTGCAAATAGCGAATTAAAGAATAGGAAATCAAAAAAGTAAAATGGATGAAGGGAAGAAATTGCAGAATGGGACATTGTTATAAAATAAAGGGAATTAAAAGAAAGGGAGAATATAAAAAAAAATGCATTACCTTAAGATACAACTTCTTATCCTGTTTAATTTTATTTTTTTTTCCTTGAAAAAATGACATTTTGTTTATTGTGGAAAACTCGTGGAAAATATTGATAACAATTTTTAACGGTATTCAGGTAGTTTGGTATTCTGCTATTTTTTACATTGGTCATAAAAGCATCATTTGCATTTTTTGTATCTTCGGATATAGTAGATTGACTATAGACTTTCTGAAATATAAACATATTAATAAAAGAAGGGGACATTAAAGAGAGGGGTAGGTTTCTGGTAGAATCCGTAAAGGTGTGTGCTTTAAGGCTTAAAAATAGTAGTAGAACGAAAATATTCACTAAATATGTGTATTTCTTATTGAAAAGAACTATAGACAAAAAAAAAGTTAACATAAATTTTTATCGTTCTACTACTTTTTTTACTTATAACACATAACCTTTACGGATTTTATCAGACACCTACCCCTCTCTTTGACTTGGTTGGAAAAAGGTTCCAACGTGCTGAAAAATTATGCAAATTGAAGGCAAATCAAAATAACATTTTTTTTGCTACCATTCAGCTAAAAGCTAGTTTTGTCTTTCATTGTTTTCTTCTTAATTTAACGATTTTAACTTTCATTATAAAGAGTCAACATATGCAACCACCGTTAGAGACAGTAAGAGGTGCAGAGAGAGAGATTTTCTCAAAAAAGTTCATGATTGTATAGAAAAGGTAAAATATGATTTAAGTATTGTTTATTGATAATTTTTAAGTGTGTACTTAAGAGTTTAATATTAAACTGTTATTAACTTAAAACCTATCAAATAAACCATTAAAACCTCTCTCTCCATTATTTAGATGTATGTGACTTATTCATTAAGTTCCAAGAAAAACGATAAAAAATATTTACTTTTTAAAATTTTTAAATATTTTCAGGGTGGAAAAGTTTTGATTCCCGTGTTTGCTTTGGGAAGAGCTCAAGAACTTTGCATTTTACTTGGTAATTACATTTTAGCAGATATACTCAAAGATACTTCAAGGTTCTCAGTTATAACTGCCAACCATCACTTAAGACTGCTAAAAATGATGTCTACGCATTCAAGAATCTAGTCTTCACTCCTCTCATAACATAACATTTTCTGTTTTATTACTGTATTGTATTCTACAATTTCATTTTATTCATAGTTTGTTATTATGGGTCATTAATGAGCAGCATGGTTGTTCTTATTTAAAGATCATAGTCTTTTATTTAATACTGTACATTTTTACGTGTACAATTTAGAAACTTACTGGGAGAGAATGAATTTACGATGTCCAATATATTTCTCTGCTGGTATGACTGAAAAGGTGAGATTTATTTCTTTTTCCAGTTTTCCTCTGCGAGTTTCCAAAACTAAAGCAATAGGTATAGGTATAGTACGTCGTAAAAAATGAATATAACACTTTATAAAATTCATCCATATTTAAACTCTATATGAAAAATCGAAATAAGAGGTTGAATATTTTTAATGACCTTTGACGACTTTCCTGTACTTATGAAGTTTAAGATAATCTATATATTGCATTTGATCAACCAGATCAGTAGTTGCTGAGATTTTAAAAAAAATTGTATAAGATAATTATTAATATTTTGATGACGATTTAATTTCCAGGCAAATCATTACTACAAAATGTTTATCTCGTGGACAAATGAGAAGATTAGAAAAACCTTTGTTGACAGAAATATGTTTGATTTTCGACACATCAAATCCTTTGACAGAAGTTATATAGATAATCCTGGGCCAATGGTTGTATTTGCAACTCCCGGTATGCTCCATGCAGGTATACATTTTATTTCATCCTATTCATGCCGGTATGACTATCTTCACTAATTTTTACAATCACATGCTATGCATTTTATTGGATTTTGGTTTGTTAATACAAAGGTCAACTTGATAAAAGAGACTAGGACTCAAAATGTCTTAATTTTTATCGTTAATATGAAACTTTAAGTATACCTATAGAAAATGTTTATTTTTCAAGGATTGAGTTTGCAGATTTTTAAGAAGTGGTGTACCGATGAAAAGAATATGATAATTATGCCTGGTTACTGTGTGGCTGGTACAGTAGGTAAATTAAAAATAAATATCATTTGTAAATTTTGTTTTTGGATTTGGTTACTTAACTTAATTCTTTTTCGGGTATAAATTAAAAAATATTTGTCTTGAGTAATTTTTAGCTGCGCCTTGGGTGTTTTCTATCAGTCTCATACCAAATGAAAGCAACAATTATGTCATATCATATTGTTGTCTCTTAATATCAGACAGGCTCAACTGTAACCTTATCCTTAAAAATGAAGAAAAACTAATTTTAGGTCACAAGATTCTTAACAACACGAAGAGACTTGAATTTGAGAAAGGCGTAATAACCGAAGTAAAGATGTCTGTGCAGTACATGTCCTTTTCTGCCCATGCTGACGCCAAAGGTACTTTTTTATTATTTATGAAGCCACCCTAATTAAAAATCACTCATGTTATTTCTTAGTTATGTTCGTATTGGAGAAAAATAGTAATAATAAATATAAGTTGTTTCTAATGCTTAAACATATAAATAACTATTTATAATAATTAAAAAAGTTATTTACTATTATACTGATATTCATTGTTTTAATTGCTGTACATTAGGGTTGGGCCGAATATCCGGTCATTTTTATTATCCGGCCGGATATCCGGCAGAAAAATCTTTTATATTATACAACAAAAAATCCCTACTTTTTAAATTTTAAATGGCTGTAATTTTCTTATTTTTGAAGCCGGAAGAACAATTTTTTCAGAAAATGTTTAATTATATGAGATCTTAAATCTCAAAACATAATTTTTGGCGGCAACAGCTGTACTTGGCAGCTGCCGCAGCCGGCAGTCTGTAGATAAACAGCCGCGAATTTTATAAAGAAAATTTTTTCCTCTTTAATATCTGGTTATCCGGCCGGATATCCGGCCAAATAAGTATCCGGCCCAACCTTAATTGTATATAATCAATAACTAATAAACATGTTATTATGTAACCTAAATGAAATCAATTTGCAGTTTTAAAGTTTACTTTTAGTTTGAGATAATATGAATGTACCAAAACATTGATATTATATATATATTAAGGTAAGGAAATGGTAAATACTAATATTCATCTAAAACAAGAATGATATCATCCTAAAAAGAGAAGTGAATAAACAGCCGTTCAAACGAATGTTATATAGAGTCAGCACTAGATGAAACAGAATATAATTAAGAAGTCCAAACAAATGATCAATGTAAATCTTCAATAGATTGCTTGAAAACAGATTGCTTTCAAACACATACATACATATTTAATACTTGATAATGGAGAAATTTCTGTACGACACAGTGTCTAATTATCTTAGGAATCACCATATCAAAAATCAAGATGATAAGATGGGATATATTTATAGAGTTTGTATCAAAACAGCTAGGTATAAAAACATGTTTATACAGGATTTTCCAACTTTCTAGTTGACACATTTTAAATTGAGCTTTATTGTTACAGAAATCATCATGCAAAATTTATGTCTCTAGGTCGATTGTAATCCGCCGAAATAGGTGATTATAGCTGAACGTAATGTACGTTTATCGGACTGTTTCGAAATGTAGAAAAGCTTTGCTTTTAAAAAAGTCACTTATTGAGAGAAAATTAATTATAAAACTTCTTATGATAAAGTTATTATTTTCTCAGAAGAATGAATGCAAAGTTTGAAAATTGAGTTTAGGTGGCGGCCATGAATAGAATATGGTAATTCTTCAGGGTTGGTTATCACTTCCGCATTAAAAGCAAGTTTTATAGAAATTATAAAATCATAAATCCCAAAAATCAATTTAAGATTATCATACCAAACTCCGAATAGCAAATGAACAAAATCGAAATTAGAGTAGCAGCAGCATTGTAACAATAGCCAAGTAGCCTCAAAATTTGATGTAGATTTGATTAGATTATCATTATATTAATATTTTTAAAAATAATATCTTGGTACAAAACTAATTATTTGCTTTTCTGATTTTGGTGGTTATAACAACTTGCGATCTTGTGTAATTTAAGTGAAAATGGTGTGACACTGTTCTTAAGAAACCACAAGACTTACGAAGGGTATCTCTAAATTATTGTTCCTCCACAATATTCTCTCTTGGGATTCTTCCTATTAGTTCTAGTTAGATACATCAATACATTATAATGCATTGGGTGTGATGTTATTTTTTTATGATTTCGTGATATTGTTTACACGCATAATTTACCCAAATATGCTATTATGAGATTTTCATTCATAATCATGCATAGTGAGAAAACTTAAATCTTTCAAGTACGGAACTACGAGAATTTTTTTTATAAAATAACACTATACCTCTGTAATATACTTGCGATTTTGCCTCTAGCATCTATGGGCCTTGTATTCAAAGGTGTAGTAAGAATGTTGCAAAAAATAGCCTAAAACCATCCCGCGACCTTCCATAAAAAGAACTCAATCTGTTCAGTAGTTATTGAAATAGGGTTTCAAAACTTAGATAATTTTTGATTATTTGTAATTTTTAGAAAGATTACCTAGTGTTTTTATCATTGAATTAGTGTCCTTTTTTCAGAAAGATGGAATTACCATACTTAAACTTTTAAAATATAATTATAATTTATCTCTCTGTATACATAGTGATCCAGTCGTGCTTCTGTGCTACGGATATTTACTCTTTATTTATTATCAGATTACATTTCCAAGTTTATATAGTGTGTTTTTTTTATGAGAACTTTTTTGAAAGTAATTTTACCCCACTTATAGTTATCAGAATTTAATGATTAATGGCTTATTTTCTTCGTTTTTTATAACCATTTATAGAACATCAAAAAAATATTTCAGTTTTTATTTAAAAAGTACAGTAAAATCAAAAATTCAAAACTTGGGTGTCAACATCTAAAAATGGTTTTAGCGCATTTTTCTTAAGCTCAAATCTTCTACCCTTTGCAAGAAAAAAATGGATTTTCAGTAGTCGACTTTAAGGTGCCAGTACTCCCTACTTTATATTTTTCTTTCTCTTAAAATTCTTTTTAAAAGGTGAAGAAAAGCAAAAAACAGTAAAATCGTTTTTTGCTTGTAATACTATTTGCTCTTTAACCTTAAACACTTATTATGAGCGCAGTTACTCTTTAATTTGTTTCTTCATGTACAGAGATAGAGGGGACAATGGGCTGTTTGCTACACTAGTCCCCAAAGTCCTATTATAACGTTTTCTTATTCGTTGGCTTAACAACTTTGGGAAATTTAGTGAATTTTGATTAACTGATTAATTAAGTTGAGTGTTCAAGCCTTTCAACCACTAATTTTAATCTACATGAGGGGTAATTTTGTGTATCATCATTTTATAGAGATTTATCTCTTTGGATCGAGAAGACCACGTCAATTCAACCACACATTATCTTTTACTTTTATTTCCTCTATTAGATTATTTGTTTTTTTTCAGTAAGTATAAATTCTTACAAATTAATTTTCTTTATACATAGCACATGCACCCCAATAGCATTAAAAGACCCTTAAAATAGCCTAAACCCATCCTAAGACTTAAATCTAAGTAATAAGATAGCCTAAAACCATCCCATGGCCTATATGAAGCTTCCCTCAAATGGAAAACTTAATCGGTTAGGTAATTATTAAAATCCTAAGCTACAAACAAAAAAACTACTTTTAATGTTAGGATATGTATCATCGCCCCTAGCATTTAAAAAAAAGGAACACAGTAATAGTGTCTGACTGATTATGACGTAACAAAAAAATCAGCCAATGAGAGGCCGTTATTGACCAATGGTAAAATTTATAGTGGCCTCTCATTGGCTAATTTTTTTTGTTACGTCATAATCAGTCAGACACTATTACTGTGTTCAAAAAAAAGCCTTAATCCCCCCAAAAACAATTTTTCTACATTAATGTTTTTTTTCTCGGAGAGAGAGAGGGGACAATGGGCTGGTTATTACACTAGTCCCCAAAGTCTTATAAAAAACGATTTCTTATTCGTTGGCCTAACAACTAAGGGGATTTTAGTGAATTTTGATTGGTTGATTCATTAAGTTTAGTGTTCAAACGTTTCAACCACTAATTTTAATCTACAGAGGGGGTAATTTTGTGTACATCATTCGGGATGTACATCAATCTATCGGCCGTTGTCTTATCCCTTTAGATCCCTGGTTTTTTTTATTGCTGCACTATTTATAAAGACAAATGCTCTTGTTTTTTAATATTGCTTAAAAGCCCCATTAGAAAAATAATCGCAAAAAATCCCAAATTACCATCCCCTCTCTAAAATTCCACGAAAAAAATATGTTCAAAAAAGGGTTAAGTGATACGTGGTTAGAAAGTAGAAAAAAAAGCAAGGATGACAACATCCATAAAAGCGAAGCTCTAAAACGGTAGGCCAAACAAACATTAACACTTGTAGAGTGTCAGAACTGAATAAGCAGAATACAAATATATGACTTGATTACAGAGATGCTTTGCTTATTACATTATACCTTGATGTAATAGGAGTCATTATTCCAAAAATCAGATGAATAGGATAAATATAAAACATAAAGAATCCTTAATAAAAAGGTTAAAAATCAACATGTTTTAAATGGACGTTCGGACTTTCTGGTAGATATTATAGATTTGCCACGCTTCCTAAATCGTACCTAACTGTTATAGAAATCATCATGCAAAGTTTAAAATCGATATGACAATTCTAACAAGTCTAAATTAACGAAAATAACCAACCCTGACGGACAAACGGACGGGTCGACCCTAATTATAAAAAGCTTCGCTTTAAAAAATGTTTTCCTTAAACCAGTTACCAGCCTTCAAATTATCCCTTGCATTGCAAAGACAAAATTCAGATGTAGAGAAAAAAATGCTAGGCTGCTTGACCAAAAAGGTGCGCTGCGCTTTTTTTCTCCGACACACACACATACGCATATTCAGATATGACTATCTTTATATCTTGCACTTTTACGGCTTGCCATTGGTTCTAATGGGCCGCCAAAAAAGCATCACACACACACACACACGCGCGCACACAAACACACCCAAGAACGTACAGTTTCCTCTATAAATACACATGTTGGTTTTCACATTTTCTTGCAGAAGAAGTGGAAAAATAGTAAAATCTGGACCGTTATGTTGGTTGTGTCGTGTCGGGGGGTATCGACCCGGGTTTTGGTCTACAAGTGCCGGTTTAAAGCCACCATATAGCTTAACAGGTGTTTCATCATTTCTGCATAACTTCATATTTAATCGCAAAGTTTTAAAAAACTTAACAGAATAAGATAAATTTGTTTTGAAAATTGGAATGAAATAAAGTCAAAAGTTTGTTTTTGATATTATTATATTTCGCGATTTTTAAGTTATGAAACATTTAGCGGAACTGATGGCACATTCTTTCCACTTTTTACTTATCAGTCTGCTATTTCCCCATTTCCCCCTGTCACCCCCTTCTCTTGTGCTTCCCCCCTTGTCACCCCTTTCCAACATGTTGACTACCAGACTTTAATTTCTCGGTGTGGCATCATTGCAGCAAAAAAATATGTGAGTTTTTTTGTTCCGCTGATACTTTAATGTTTATTTGTTCGCCTATCCTGTTATATAAAGTAGTAAGCTTTTTTATGTTTGTAGCTAAGGATCTAGCTAACCACTGAACTGATATGGTTTTCCTTTATACTGAAGCTTTTCATATGCCCAGGAAAGGTTTTTAACTATTTTTTGAGAGGGAATATCCACTCTCTTAATATAAATAGCACATACGGAGAACCCTATGCATTTTCTATATTGCTACTTCATAACACTTTACTGTCCGAGAATCAAAAAAAAAAATATTTCGGGTCATGAAAAGTAGCTTTTTATTATTATTTTATGTAAGGTTAGGTAAATGTTAATGTTAATGGTTGCCCCGCAGGGTTAGTTCTCCCTGCAGGGGCTAGAAATAGGAGAAAAACTACTGTAAAAATACGACGAAATCCGCTACCTTGTTTTCATTCAATGATGCAACATTGTTATTGAGACAAAAATGTACAAAAATAGCTAAACCATATGAACACCGAAATAAGCCAACCATCCCTTTTTTATATATTTTTCCCCAACCATACTTCCCCTTACTTCCTTTACATCTATCCCCTTCCCCTTTTTTCATACTCCTTGGTCAGTGCGTTTCAGTGTTTATTGAAAACTGTCCAAAATTTAAATAGCAAAATCACATCGTATAACGGATAGCTTTCCGCGGGTATAAAAATGATGTTGATTAAAACGGAAAAGTCCTAATTTTATTATAATTAGCTTTCCACAGATATTATAAAACTGTACAGTTAAAAGATTAAAACCAGTTTTGTTAGCTCCCACAGGTTGAAGGCCCGGTCAAACAAAACTGTGTTTAATTTTATGATTTTTATTTTGACATGCGTGAAAAATTGCGTTTGATACATGAGTTTTTTTTGTATGGACTGGAAATTTTTTTCTTGCTGTTCTGTACGAGCACCGTGCGTTTCAACGCACATAAGACATGAAAGGAGGGGGGGGGGGGGTTTGGCACGGCCACAAATTTTCTCAATTGCTGTTGGCCCCAAACCCACCAGGTGCACCCCTACGGT
>LS052581.1:20132-32075 GCA_900241095.1 Acartia tonsa | reverse complement strand
GGAATCTCAATGACATTGTTAACTTCTCTTATACTTTCTACCATGTGGTTTACTATCTCATCTGTACTTAGCACCTACAAAATTTATTCATATAAGAAAACAGACGGGTCTGCATAGGATGTGCTATAGAATAGTGGTTAGCGCACTACGCTCTGGTTGGCAAAATCCGAGCTAAATTAATCCAGACCCCCCCCCCTGGCCACCCCCAGAGACAGACAGAATTACAAATGCTGTCGCAATTCGTCATAATGTAATCACGCAACCCTCCCTGAGACACCCGAATGATGATATATGACATTAAACCTTTTTTTATATAGATTAAAATTATTGGTGGAAAAACTTAGACATTGTTTATTTTGACAACCCCAAAAAAAGAAATGACAAAAAGAATGAGTTTATAAAACTATGGACTAAAGTATAATTTACAGTTCAATGTCCTATGTCCCACTTCCTCGCTGATCTAATATATATCTTATAGCGGATATGCCCTTAGAAACCTCTAGGGGTACGTAAAATGTTTTCTTTTCAACCTATGTTAAGATCAGCTGTTTACCTATAAATATTTTTTCGCCGCTAGATAGGGTTAGTTATTTTTATTTTTGTAATATTGTTAATAAATTTATTTAAACATTTCCAGGACCTTTGAGAAGCTCCACTAAAAAGGAGAACCATATCGGTTAAACGGTTAGCGAGATTTTTCGGTACACACAGCAACACAATTAAAGATCTTGTTACTTTATTATAAGGATGAATTACCTCAAAATAATATTCTTCATCCGCTTTATCTTCTGAGTGTCCAGGTTCCTCACCCAGTCCTATGTCCATATCATCCTCCTAAAAAAAAACATCTTTATAAGTGAAGATTTTATTAAGGGATAGTTGCACGAAATGCATATTTTTTTCATGTTCAATGGTTTAAACTACATTTATAGGGCATTTGACAACCAGATCTGCTTTATCTTTTATCTGGTAATGAACTTTAATGATTTACCTTCTGTAATAAGTTAGTAATCTAATAACTATGATAAAGGCAAAATATACCGTTAAGTAACAAAAATATGATATGCCAAAAATAAGAATTGAAAACTTACCATCGTATTGCCAACTCAATAAAAACTAAATCAATTTTAGTGGATTTTGTTTTCAAAATTAGAAGATTTTTTCTGTCAATGCAATGGGTATATTTTATTTCATTCTGTTTTAATCTTTTCAAGAAAAATATACATATTTAAATTGAAATTGATTAGGACAGCATACCAACATTTTCAGTATGACTCATGGGTTGACATTTTAGAAAATTAGTAGGACAAATTGCACAAAATTCGCGCATTTAAAAAAAAAACTTACCATTTCGTCAGAGTCGTCCTCTTCTGGTGAAACATTTCCCGAATCTGTTGCCTCGTATAAACCATAATCATCATCAGATTCCATTTTTTTGTGTGTTAATCTGTCCCTAGCTAGGAGTCTGAAATATTAAAAATAGTTGGTTGCCAGTGTCTTTCATATTCAGGGTAATGCATAGTAGTTAAGTTATTTATCGCATCGTATTATAGACAGCTTTCCGCAGATATTTATATAAATGATTATAAGATTAAAACCAATTTTATTAGCCCAAAGGGGGCAAAGGCTCGGGCTAACAATACTTTTATTCATTTTATGATTTTTATTTTAATATTAGTGGAAAATTGTATGTAATACGATGCTGTGTGTGATTTTTCAGAATGACTGAGAACCGGTTGTAATCCTGCGGATATTAATCGGTTTTGAAGCCATACTAGAAACTAGGTAAAAAGAAGTATATTACAGTTGGCTTTATATATTAATGAAACTATCTTATAACGTATTCTTAAACATTTTTTTTGCAACAACTTTAATGTTTTTGTTGTAAATAAAAAGAATAAGATATATCTTAAATATTTAGTCACTTGTAAATTGAAAGAGTGCAATTAAATTATACCTATCCATATTTTAAGTACATTTAAACATAAAAAATACTAAATGCAAATATAAATATTTTACATGAGTACCTACTAGATATTTCTATTCGATTTTTGAAATCGCAAACAATTTTAATAAAAATATATAATTATGACAAATCACTGTTTACTTTAAATGCATTATTTTTTCTTTACATAAGTATATAAAAGTACAGAACAATCAGTGAATAAGATAAATCAAAGAATACTCGAAGTACCTACAACTTTTTGAAATAAAATACAAAGAAACTTTGACTAAAAAGTGTGTTTTTTTCGCTCTATTCTTTGTAATATCTCTAATCACAGAAATCTTATTGCTGTATTGATTTAACATTTGGTATTTAAATTAAGCGTAGAGGGTACATTATTACAGTTTAAGTTATCATACAAAAATTTCGGATAAAATCCCTTTCGTGGCCCGCCTCTAAAGGGGCGTTTCTTCGTATTTTCACAGTTGCTTTTGGTAGGTTAGATTATTGCCCCGAATGGTTAGGCAATTGGCTCCGCATAGATATCGTCCCCCGCATGGGCTAGAATAGGAGAAAATCTACTGTAAAAATAAAACGAAACGTACCTTAAGAGGCGTTGTCACGAAAGGGACTCAACCCAAAATTTCTTCTTTATTAATCATATATGAATCATTCATAAAACATTCTAAGCTTTTGCTTTTGTTACAGTCTTCAAAATGGCTTGAAAGAAACTGTTTTTAGCAGCCTAAAGTCATATATGCATTAGTTTTGTTTATTGGCATTGGAAGAATAAAAATAGAATTTTAACTTTTAAAACAACTTATACATTCAATACAACTAAAAAGGCCAGATATTTTATCTTTAAGGGGTAAAGGGTTTATATAGTTTTTATTGTAAAAAACGTAATTAATGTATAATGTATATTCCTGAGTAGATTCGAGCTTGGTGACCACTTGAGCAGGAGCTCGGGCTAATTTCAAGGATTCATAATCTATTTCAGGGTGAACACCTTAATTTTCAATTTTGTTAAAACACAATCAAAAAGGCTAAATATATTTTATGAAACACGCACGAGAATTATTTTTAAGATGCATGAAAAATGGTGTTTGAAAACAAGACAATGTTATGATTAGTAAATCAAAATACTAAGTAATTAAAAGTTTGATTTATTGTAAAAGTATCAAGAGCTGAATTAATCTTGTTAATTTATGATATTTCATCCAAAAGATGCATTTCTTGTACCTGACAAAAGAACTTTTCCCTTGCCATGGTTCAAAGAAATAATAGCTGGAGGTTTTCCAGAAACATCATCATATACGGCTAAAGTTTCATACTTTACACTTGAACTAAAAAAATCCTTTCTTTAAAACAAATTGTAAAATTAAAATATAAAATAAAATTTTGTCTTGCCTTGCTGGTTTAAAAGAGCAGCCACCATTATAGTAAACATAAACAGACAGGTTTACTTCCTTATTTTTCAATCCTAAAGAAAGGATTTAAAAAATTTGTTATCTTTAAGTACTTTGAATTCAAATATTTGAGTTTAGCATTCTAGATATAATCAATAATCATTGCTTATAATCCCGAAGTAAATTCTTTTTTTATATCTATAATATTTTTGACATAAAATACGTTTAAATTGTGAAAAATTTGAAAAGGTTACGGTCATTTAGATTTCTTATTTAATTTACTTAAAACATAATTAAAGTCTTGCCTGAATTACATGGTCTAACCAGACTAGCATGCGATCCAGCTTCAGAATTATAAACAAACTAAATATAATTTAAGTTCTTTATTATTTTGTTTATTATTCTAGTTATATGCAATGATAAATGCCTGTCTTCCCCCCTCGTTTTAGGATTATAGCCATGATATTCAGTAGGTACAATAAAATGGTTTAGCTTTAAATCTCTAGTTCTCATTTCATTTTCTAATACATTTTGTTTTTTGTTGTTGTAAAATAAAACTTAATTGAACATGACAAACATAGGTAACCTGTACATCAGGATAAAGAGTTCCATAACCTGTTCCATGGAACAAATCAAGTGGCCTAGATCCACATACCTCTAGAAATATAGGTATGTATAATATATCCTATTATATAAAGTTCTAAGGTTGTTTAGTCTGAAGCATAAGATTTCAATAACTACAGAGCGGATTGAGTTCTCCTTTACTACAGGGAGTCTTCAAGTGGGTCTTGGTATGGTTTTAAGCTATTTTGATTTTAGATTTATAAATTGGAATGGTTTTAGGTATTTTTTCTCTCTTCTATCCCTTGGAATGCAGAGCCCCAAGATGCTAAGTGTGCAGCCGCTAGTAATTTTTAAAAAGTTACAGGACAATCATCATGTAAAATAAAACACCTAAGTAACAGGATAAAAATATCCTGTTTTAAGTCAATGTGAAATAAAGCCTGACCTAAAGGGGTCCCAATTTCGAATTCCACCCTGTTACAGGCAAAATAGGCTCCAGCACAAAATCCAATATAGGTACCACCATTCTCCACAAACTGCCTTATCATATCAACCCCTTGCAACCTAGTAGTTTTTAAAAACTTTAATACTATTCAAGTTAAAGAGTGTTGTGTAATGTTATACATTCTATATAAAAATTAAAAATTGTATTATTACAAAGTTGCCAAAAACGTTTTCAGTATAAACTATAATAAAATCTGAACATTCGACTGACCCTAATTTATCTAGGTAAGGCAAATCTCTTCCCCCGGGCATCACAAAAACATCAAACTAAATAAATGGACACCACAAAATATATTAATTTAAGAATATGCGTTATGTAAATAAAAAAATGTATTATACTAAAATTTTTCAGTTTAGAAAAAAGTCAAAAATTTAACCGACCTCATTAATTCTATTGATCTCAGAAGCTTTTAGAGTGGTCACCCTTAGAAAAGCAAGTTCAAATAAACAACAAACAAAAAATATTCACATAGCAGCTTTCTTTGACAAGAAATATGAGTAAAAAGTATACTAAAATTGTAGACAAAGATTAATATTCTGAAATAAATAATAAAAAAAGATGGCGATCCATATTTGTTAATATTCCTTAAAAAAATTTAAAAACTTGTTTAAGCATAATAGTTTAAAATAAAAAACGGCTTAATAAAATCTAATAAAAATCTGTGTTCTTGCTATTTTCCTGTATCCAAAGATATTGAAAGTTCTAAAAAAAGAGTCATTCTTTGTTGTGAAAATTCATTTTGAATTTGTTGTCGGAAATTGGTGTTTAATTAATGCTATAATTGCTATATTTATGCTTGCATAGGAGTATAAACTTGTGTGTGTGTGTGTAGTTCGAGTAAGATATTGCCACCTAGAAAGCTAAGAAAAATGGCAAGGGAAAAATAACCTCCCTAATGTTTCACCATTTACAACACATTAAATAGATATAAAGCCTTAATAGTAAAATAAAAATGTTAGTTTTAACTATTAAAAAATGACAATCCTGATGGTTTGATCAAGACAAAGAGATGAAACTCCTTCATCTGAGTAAATACAAACATTTGCCATCTTAATCTGAGGAAAAGAAATTTCACTTGAAAAATCTTAATTACTAAGTAATACAAATATTCAAGTAGGTAAGAATTTTTAAAATTAAAGTAAAGCGTAAGCAAACAAAAAGAGTATGAAACTAAATATTAGGCTAAACTTATCAATCATCCCTTCGTTCTTGGATAGTGCTAAAAAGTTTAAACAAAAAAATGTTTGGTTAAAATATAAAGTTTTCTTGAGGTAGTGTGCTTTTTTTATTGCATTATTTACATATTGCTTTTTTCAGATCTTATTAATAAAAATATCTTTTGATTAGGTTTATCAAAAAGTTTAATTATCAACAATTAAGTAATAATATCACATGCTGTTTGTGTCCTTAAAACAACTTAAGGTTTGGTAAAAAAAAGGGTCAATAAATGCCATCTTGAGAAATTTTATTTTTTATCACATACAAGTTATTTCTATTTTTATCTTTAATACACTTCGATGTTGAAGTGTAACATTTTGTTAAACTCAAATATTTTGTTTGTGGATAACAATTATAAATGCAAGATTTTTAACAACCTTTAACAATTTCATTTTGGTAGAAAAGATTTAACTAACAACTATAATCATTACTCATTGGGTATTATGTTTCCTGTACGTTTCTTTTTCTGATGCATTTCAGGAAAATATTTTATTTCAGTGGTTAAACTATCAGGACATTAAACTGGAGTCCTAGTTTCTTTGACCACAACATCTTACACGTCCCTTCTTTTCATTTCTCATCTTAACAAAATAACAATAATAGGTAACTAAATCTTAATTATTGTTTTTTATTTACACATATAAATTGTCAAAAATCTTTCAAAATCTTTAGTCATTATATTTATAAAAAAAAAGAAGTAGAATACTTACATTTACAATATCATCTAAACTCTCCAAATGGTTGATTTTGTTTTCTAAATAATCAATTGCAATTTGATTAAATAATTCTGTTATATTTTCTCCCGTCTTACTTGAGGTTTCAAACAGTTTGGCCTAAAAAACTATTGTTGTAATATTTTTAATAACCAATACAAAGCTTTGTTGATAAATTTGGACTGTCTTGACCATCCATTGATTTGATCACTTAACAACTTATATTCATCTACTAAAGTATTTTGAGTTTTTTTTATATTCAACAACTACAATCTAATCTAACAATGAACAGTATTTGTTTCTTTACAACAATTTCCTTTATGCTATCTGCTAAATCTGTTGTTGTGTGGTAATCAACACATCTGTCTTTATTTCTTCCCTATCATCAACAAATCAATCATATCAACAAGGACATCAACATCCATAGGTAGGCAGGTGTCATATTGCTATACGCATTTGTACAGTAAAGCTTACGCGGAATTAAAATCATAGCATATCTAATGTTGGTAGAATTAGACCTGCCTCCAAAACTGTGAAATTGTTTATTATATTAATTTTGGCAACTACGCGATATAGTTTGATGGTTGCATAAAGAATAAACCTTTAATGATTGATTGATTGCCTTGATGAGATCAGTTTTAGTGGCACAAATATAAATACTGCAGTCTGGCTCTGTTTTAGATAACTCCTTGATCCAAAATTTCACCTGAAACAAATAAGACTCATTGAACTGCCTACAAAAGTTTGTCTAACTAATGATACAATTCAGAATATTATAAAAGTTAAATTGAGACACAATAAAGTAAATATCTTGTTAAATAAAGTCTTTAAATATATTTAGTAACATCCTAGGAAGTTAAAAAGTATCAGAAAGCTATATAAATATTGTCTTTCAATGATGTTAATAAATGTACATGTACAAAACACTTGGTTTTATGACGAAACAAAAAGTATTAATTTAAGTATGCATACCTTTTCCCAGCTTTCGGCATCGTTTACGGCATAGCAAATAACAGCTGCCTTAAATAAAGAAATTATAAATTCCAATTAAATTATTGCATACCTAATAATTATAATAAATGAATAAATATATCATATAAAATATAAAATATGCTTGTATTATTATTAAAATATATAGAAAAACACTTTGTATATGTACCTTGGCGTTTCTGTAATACATTTTGCTCATAGCCTCGTATCTCTCACTACCCGCGGTGTCCCACACACCTAGTACCATATCTTTGCCTTTCACACTAAAAATATAAATATCATTGCTTAATAAATCTTTTTAGAACAAAGTAGGTATATTATTCTTGGAGCATAACATACTAACTGTTTTTTTTTATTGCAAAAGTTAGCATGTAAATTCTGGAGAGAAAAAATATCTTACTTGACTGTCTTTTCTCCATAGGCAGCCCCGATTGTGTTTTGATATCTATTTTCTCCGGCAAACCTAAAAGATTAAAACTTCCTTGGAGTGCAAAAATATAGTATTATATCGAGATCTAAAATATATAATTATTTGTCGTTAAATGGCTTAAGCACAAGATATTTGATATCTATGCATAAATGTTAAATACGTACCTACTAACGTTTTCGCTTACTAAATCGTTTTAGGAATCTCCTTTTCAGAAATCATAATAATAACCAGGATGTCTTTAAAACGTGAAAAAATATATTTGAGAATATTTGTATAATATGAACTTTATAAATAGATTTTAAAAGAATTACGTTGATGTGATTACTGGTACTTAATTTCTCAAGAATCATATGAGATTGACAGGGCAAACCCAAAGGGGACTATCCACGAACGAGAGCAAGTGATTCTTAGCACCTTCCAGCATTAATCCATAGTATATTTTTTAGTGAATATACTAGGTTTATGTTTAATATTTAGTTTACTGACTAAAAAGTTAGGTTTCACCGTGGTTTAATATAAATAAAACTTTGAAATATTAAGCATTATTTGGTGCAATATCATCAACTGTTTTGATGAGTTCAAACTGTTGTTTAAAAGCTTAATGCAAAAGTATATTATTTTGATTAAAGATGTATATTTAAAAAAAGGGTTGGTTACTTGTAATATTGTAAACAGTTTAATAAGTGTATTTTTGTAATATACAGCATTTGATACTTTTCTGCAGTGTTATTTATTTTGTCCTTTGAACTTAACAAAGCGTTTGTTGATATTGCATCAAAAAAGGCTTTACATTTTAAAGTTTTTTTTCGTATAAAACTATGGTGAAACCAATTTTTTAGTCGATAAACCAAGTATTAATCATAAACCTATTATATCCACTAAATAAATACTATGCTGGATCAATGCTGGAAGGTATTTAGAATGAATTACTCTCGTTCGAGAAAATCTATATATCAACTAACCTTTCACTCAAAAATCTCTCGACCAAAGAGGTTTTCCCTGAATATTCCTTGCCCAGCAGGACAACTTTGATATCAATCCGCATCATATTCATTGTATTTTTTCATTAATAAAAATTAGATCTTCTCATTTTTAGTAAGTTTTTTTTATTGTAACTTATTTTTATTTCAATTCTTTGGTTTCAGTTCATTTTTAAAATCTGAAATAATAAATCTTGATAGAAATTCGAGAAAAAGATAATATCAATAATTTCGTAATCATTAATTCTGAGCTTTTTTCACTAAATCTAACAAAAAAAAAGGTTTTTATAACTTTAACGAAAATCTAGGTACAAATTACGATTTTCTTTGAAAAAGATCCAAAAATTACAATTTAGACAGTAAATCTCCCGAAATATATAACTTATTTCCTGTCTTTTTATGAGTCAGTGTCGAAAAAGTGAAAAAGTGAAGTGAATCTCTTTTGTTTCTGAGGAAGAACAGCTGATTGAGTTTATGTGCAAATACTCTTTAAACAATCTTTCCCCGTTAGTTTATGACATCGTTACACTTTTTCATAACGAAATAAGAGGCATATCAAGGTAGCGAAGCTTCTACACGTAACAAATATACTAATACAACAATAAAATATGTATTAGAGAAGTCAGTTTAATAAAAAGATGAGAAAAGTTTTTTTTAATTTCAGGTACGTCTCTATTTACGTTATTTATTTGTAGCCAATCGAAAATTACGTTTTCCCTAGAATTAATCTTTGCTTTCATAGAATATCTCATTATTCGCCTACTAGGTAATTTTCATAAAAAGATACCTTCAGAATTATTTTCTAACTTCTTGGGAAAATTTGTAAAGGTAAAAAATGTTTATTTGTCACTTTTATGACGTAAAAAGTTATTGCGCGGCATTCAAAATAACCCCGCTAAATTGAAAAATAATTATATTATTTTTTGGAAAGAAAGGCAGCTTCAAAAAATTAGATTTTAGACACAAAAGAAGATTTAGATGTATATAAAATCACATTTCAAAAATTTTGATAAGAAAATATATATAACTTCATATCAATTGAAAACTGTTTTTTGATGATAAACAAATGATTTTCGAATTTTTATGTTTTCAAAATTGCCAAGCTATATTCATAAAAGTACAATTTTACATTCATAATAAACTAATCCTGACCATAATAAAAAAGGTTAAATTTTTATTGGTAGAGAGTCCTTTCATAGTTTACTCTTGGTTGATCATAAATCTGTTTTTTTTCTGGAGGGAAAGGGTTAAAACTGTAATTTAATGTTTCTAGGTCATTATATCAATAAAATACATTACAATTATTAAAAAAAAATATATTTAGTAGCAGAAGCTGTGCCTGTAAGCAAAGCTGAATAAATCCTAAGTCCTACTTTTTCATCCAAATGTGAAACTTTCTTTTAAAAATATGTCGTCTTTGTTAAAATCGTCTTCATTTTCGCCGAATTTCGGTTTTACTCTCAATATTGTTGCCATCTTGTATTCTTTGGGGACAAGTGAAACAAATGTTATTCTCATTTTCTTTAAGAAGCATAAAACATTAAGAATATTTGCCTGATCATTATTTTAAAGCTTTTGATTTTTTTGTTTACAAAAAATTAAAGTTTATAAGTTTTAAGATTGATATTAAACGTTTTGGCCATATTAGTCAGTGGTTGAACCGTCTGTCAACATGTTCCAACAATGGAGGCGCAGTTCTAAGTTCACATACACTCAAAAAATACATACACAACATTTTGCCCCCAATGATTTTACACTTTTTTATACTTGATTGTTATTATTTATCATAATTATGCTAATGACAGCTTTTTAACAAGCAAAATTGATGTTTTTACCGTTATAAATTGATATGTGTTATCTTGGTTTTATGTTTTTTGTCACTGAATTTGACAAAAATTTTGGAAAGTTTTTTTTCAATTTTTTACTTTCATTATTTTCATGGTGAAATAAACTTTATTTAACATTTATTTATTATTACCTGTTATTATAATTTTCTTTGAATTTTTGTTTAAATTAAATATTAATTACATCCAGAACGATTATTATTATCAAGTATAAAACGAATTTACTAAATATGAAAACCGGTCTCAAAATTTTAGTTTCTAATGTATATTCTAAATTTCCTTTTTAGTCGCAATGACTAAAAATGATTTTTTATGACAATTTACGCTTTTAAACACGTTTTTATTATTGTTTTAGACAATTTTATGACAATTTACGCTTTTAAACACGTTTTTATTATTGTTTTGATAGTGAATATATATGTGTTTTTTTTTCAGAATAGACTTAAAACATCCATAAAGATGAACATAATAACTTAATAAAGTTATAAAACCGGACTAACAACAAACAATTTGCTGCGAATCAGCAAGCTGAAAAGATCAAAATTAAAACATTGAATTGTTACATATATGTGATTTTTAACTTTGTCAACATCTTGATTTTGTTTCTGGGACCATCATTTAGTATTGGTCTTCAGAATATTCAGAACAGGAGGCTATAAAATTGGTAAGTTATCAATTAGTTTTAGTTGAAAATATATTTTTAAAAATAGAATTAAACAAGTTAAAACCTGTTTATTAAAAATACAAATGAATGTGTTATTTAGTAGGCCAAATAAGAAACTTCAGGTTTATCCAAGAATAATTGATATCAACTTTTTCTCTGGTGTTTAAGTTTATTTGCAAGATTGTTGTTTTTACAGGTAGTTCTGGAAGCAAATTTAGGTCAAAGGGAGGATATCCCGCACCCCCTAATTCAGCTTCAGGTTAAAATTTTTCATACTTCAACATAAACATAAAATATTTATTTCAGTCTAAATATTAGAATACAGTGATAATGACAGATTATGAATATTTACATATAACGGTTTTATTTAAAGCATTAATACTAGATATTTAGCACAAGAGACAGGATCAAAATCAATAATAATCAAAGCTTTATTCAAGTTTTTAATGTTATATATCAATACTAAAACTTAATACAAACTATTTTTTGTATGTAATTGCTTCTTTAGTAAGTAATAGTTATTTCTTGCATCGTATTATAAACCGCTTTCCGCGGATATAGAGTGTACAATTATTAGATTAAAACCAGTTTATTTAGCCCCGAGGTGCCGAAGGCACGGGCTAAAAAAATGGTTTTAATCTTATGATTGTACATTTCTATATTCGTAGAAAGCGGTTTATA
>LS052581.1:6662-20032 GCA_900241095.1 Acartia tonsa | reverse complement strand
TATTATAAACATTTAAAAATACATAAATTCATAGTTTGTTTCATGTTTAACTCGAAATAAATTATATAAAAACAAAAGTTTAATGTATATTTAGGATATAACCACGAAATTAAATTAATGAGCATCATCATTGGTAGCGCAGCAACTCTATAAACTAGGGTATTACGTCATTATCATGTAATTATGTATATTGTCCCTAACCCAAACAGGAAGGGCCTATTTCTTTATGTGTTATTATTTTCATTTTATTTCAAAACTAAGGGGATGTATGTAGTTCTGTGCTTGACAAGGCACTTTGAGATAAAACGCCTTTTTTTCTAATGACATTATAGCTACTATCTTTCACTTAACTTTTTAACAATAATTTGCTCCGCTTCTCATGGTCATGCTTGTTATTGATATAATTAAGAGTTCTGGAAAGGTTTTCTGAAAGGATGTCTCAGCAGGTTGTCCTTGTTAAAGCTGCATGTGTCTTTTGCATCCAAAAATGTTGAGCAATCAAAGGGACAAAAATGTACAATGAAATATATTTTACATTGATTTATTTTATTCCGAGGACGTCAAATTAAGCTTTGAATTTTTAAATGAGTGAAGATAAAATGATTCGCGAATTTCCTACCCTCCTCAAAGCAATTTTTATCCTAGGTGTTAAATTTACATTGGAGGTGGGATAAGCAATTACTCCCTCTGAAATATATATGTATATATATTTTAAGGGGGAGGGGCATATTATAATGTGCAAATGTAAACGTTCAAAGGTAAATTAATTCAATACCAAACGATTACTTCTTTGTCATAATTTCATTCACGCTAGGTTTGGTGATTTTCTTTCAATATTTCCTTATTTTTTAAGAATGTAAAGAAAGGTTTAAAAGCCTAAACCTTCAGAAAAACTATGTTTAAGCCTAGTTCACAAAACACATAGGTCGACCTCTGGAAATTTTAGGTCGACCTAAAGAAGTTTTAGGTTGACCGATTTTATAAAGGCATTTGTTTGTTGTACTAGTATAGGTTAACCTACAAAATAAATCGGTCGACCTCTAAAAGTTGTTTGGGAACTTGGCATTAGTCATAATATAGATTAAAACATTCCAGGGAGTTAAATGAAGCTTTTCTTAAAAAGAAAACTTGATCATTTCAGTGCTTAACAAGATCTTAACCTTAACTAAAATAAGGGGAAGTAGGATATTTTTTCTTATGGGTAACCAGTGAGAAGCCCTAAACCAGCGGGGCAACTCAGTGTTACTTAATATAACAGAATAATTAAACAAATATTAACTTTACACTTTTATTTTTGATTCTTGAATTAAAAATACATCAAAAGATTTGAATAAAAAACAGAAAAATCTAAGCACAGAAGGGGAGGAAGCTCAGAACAACACAGACACAGTCCCAGCAGTCGGAGGCACCGATGACCTGCTCCATGCAGCCAAGGATCTCCTCAGCGGTGGTCCAGTCCTGGCAGTTGTCCCAGGCAGCTGAAATATGAAAAAATAATTGTAGGTTTCCTTTGATTAAAAGGTATTAAAAGCTGGTGCTTTCCTTCAAAGTGCCTGTTGAACACTGAAACACCCCTCCCCGTATTTTTTAATAATTTCATTGAAAATAGGAAGGGACGGGTTACTTTTCCCCCCTATGCCTTACCCCTTCGACTTCACAGAAATTGTACTCTACACTGTTGAAAGCATTTTTTGAATATATATAAGAATAATTCCAACGGGGCTTCGAATCCGATTAATTTATATCCGCTGGAACAGAACCGGTTCTCAGCGATACTGAAAAATCATATATAGCATTGTATTACAGACAAGTTTCCACAAATATTATAAATGTCATAAAATTGACACCAGTTTTGTTAGCCCGGGCCTTCGGCCCTAACTTTATGATTTTTAATTTTAGTATCTGCGAAAACCTGCCTATAGTACGATGCGATAAATAACTATTAAAAACTTACTTCCGATTTCAGTGACGCAGAGAGCAGCAGTATCCATGGTACACTCAGCGGTTTCCCTAAATTCATAAACAGTAAGTTAAAATTTGGCCATAACACTAGCAAAAGTACTTACATGCAACAAAGACCTTTTTAGATCCAAGATACTAAAACAGTTTCTTTACAAGCCCAAGTAATAAGTTTTTAAATATCTTTCTAATTCAGGGACAATTAGTGAAATATTATCAAACATAACATAACACTATCAAAAGTACTCACAAAAAGACCTTTTTCGATCCAAGATACTGAAACAGTTTCTTTACAAGCCCAAGTAATCAGTTTTTAAATATCTTTCTAATTCAGGCACAATAAGTAAAAATACGAAAATAGTCATGGCTTTAATAACTTTTTAAAAGCACATTCCCACAACTTTTGTCTGAAAATGATTAAGAATGTTAAAGGTTAAATTTTTTCTATGAATTATTTCTTATCAACAATTTCATATATTCTTCCAGAAAAAGCTAAAAAAACACAAACAGACGGACGTATACATATTTCTTATCTTACATAAAAATAAGACGAAGTGTGTTAGTCTGTGTTCTGTTACAGAAAGATCGTTACGCGCTGGACCAATATGGCTTCCCTACTTCTTATGTGTCCAGGGAAGGTTTTTCTTTAATTATTTTGGGGATTACCTTCACCCTCCAAAGAGAAATCTTTATCGAACTATATTTGTATATTATCTATTATATTTTTACTTTTTCGACTTATAAAAGTAGAGTTTCGATAACTCCCGACCCTTTGCCTAAAGTACACCTAGAGGCCGCTATGAGTATTTAAAAGAATGACTTACATTGTCTTGACAGCCATGGAGGCACCAACCATGGCCAAGAAGAGAACAGAGGCGATAACGGACTTCATTCTTAGGTTTAGTTGGTCTAAGAATAAATTTATTAAGTATAGATATATAATCTAGTCAACAGTGGGGGGGAACTTTTTCATCTGCTAGCAAATTACTTTCTGCTATTTTGTAGCGACTTGGCTGTGTTAATATTTGCAACGCTATTGGCTTTCAAGGGCCCAGTTGAAAGTCGGCACAGGGTCCACAGTTATTTATCTCCTTCCCCTTCTATTGTTTTACTGTAATTGGTGTAAGTAATAAAATCAATTTTCTTTTAAGCTACATTGGGCTACTGTATGGTGGTCAAACTTTTTTCAGAGTCAATTTAGATTTCGTATTATAAGATAAACTGGTACCCAAAGTTTTATAAATACAATATATAACAAATTAACATGCAGTGTCCAAACTAATAAAGTAACAATTTTAATCTGTTTTGGATGTTCATTAATTTATCATCCTTTGTATTATCCTTGTGATATAAAAAATTTTGAAAGAACGTGTCCTAATTTTTGTGATTTTTGTTTAATCCATTCGTGACGAGCTCTCAAAGTTTAAAATTCTGATTCACTGGGCTTCAACAAAATAGATTTTTTTGATAATTACTCAACAGAATTCAAAAAGTAAGGTGTCAAATTAAAGATCTTATTATTTTTGTTCATGATGGCAATTTTTATCCTTTTTTGTTGCTTTTTATTACCTTAAATTCAACTTAATTTAAAGAAAAAAATAAATTACTTCAAAAATAAGAGATCTAAAAAAATGATTGCATATCTAAATTCTATGGATCATTTTTCATCTACTATTTACTAAAAGAACCGGCTAGCTATAAAAAAAAGTAAAGACGCCTTCTTTGGGGTATTGGGTCTACTTGTGGCAGTCTTTCAGCAGTTAAAGCGTTGTATTTCTTGCAGGGTTCCATTAAAGTATTGAGAGTATAATATTGTAGAGCCATACCTAAAAGTATGAATAAAAACTGTATTACTAGAAACTAATGTTACCTGAAGGGCTTACCAAAGTAAAGTACTTAATAATTCATTTTAAGATAAGGTTTTATATACCTTCAAAACCCCTTTATCTTTCCTTTATTTGCTTTCTGAATTTTTAAATTATTTTGCAATTAGAAATAACCTAGAGACACACTCTCTAAATCAGCCAATAGGAAAACAGTAAAGGAACAACCCGGTCATTCTATTGGTTAGAAAGTGTACAGATTTTAGTGAAAAAGGTGGGTAATCTTTTCATTTCATTTGCATAATGAGTCAACTATAAATAGTCGCACTACTTAGGACTTTGGGGAAATTTATACTGTGTAAAATTTCTCCGCTCATATTATGTGATATATGACTAAACATTTATTAAGAGTCAGCTATAAATAGCTTAATTTCTCAAGAAAATTATATCCTAGAAAAATTTCGTTGAGGATATTATAAGAAAAATTGTGTATAACAAACACAAATAATGGTGCAGTGTTTGTCTGCTAGAATTTCCTTTTAAAGTTTGGGGTAAGAGGGACCATCTAGATATATTATGTCTATTATTTTGCATTCGACTACGTTTTAACAATAGACATAGTATATCTAGAAAGTCCAACTGACCCCATTTTTCGTCAGAGTTAAAAAGGGAAGTTTTGCAGACAATAACTGTTTACATTGTGTTATATACGAGATACGGGCGACAAAATTTGAGATGAATTTATTCGACGTTATAATTTTTGTAAGCTAACTTTATTAAAAGAATTTCATAACTAACTTGAAATATGTTTTGTCAATGTCATATGCTTCACAATATACGAGGTAAGAAATTTTTACATGAATTAATTTACCCAAAGTTCAATCCTAAGATATGTATCAATTTATAGCTGACTCATAATGCAAACGAAATGAAAAACATTATGCATCTACGTACCAAAATCTGTAAAATGTTTTAACCTATGAAATGTTCCTTTAGTATTCTCCTATTGGTTGAATCAGACAGTATGTTTCAAGAGTAACTCTATTGACTACGTTTTAACAATTATGTAATGTAAGCAGTTGCGTCATTAGCCTTCAGTGAAGGTCTCCCAACCTGCACCTGCAAGTTACGTACATGGATAGTTTCTAATAATTCTTTGAATATGATTTGAATTTTGGTTAAGAAGTGGTAGAATAGTGTTTTCTTGCAGAGATCCAAAGCATAAGAAGTGTCCCCCAAACAGGTATTGCTATGATGAGGGTCATCATTTGGGGCTACTTTAATTAAGGTACTAGCGGCTGTGCCCCTAGCATCTAGGGGCTCTGTATTTTAAAAGCTAGGAAATGGCAAAAAATGGCCTAAAACCATCCCAAGACATAAATCCGGAAATAAAATAGACTAAAACCATCCTGGGACATATTTGAAGATTCCTTGAAAATGAGAACTTAATCGGTTAGTAAGATCCTTCGTTACAGAGAAAAAAAGCTTATCACTTTATATAATAGGATGTCCGAAGGACATACCTTAATCCACAAGGTAAAAGTACTTAAGCTAGTAAGGTTTCGTGATTTTTTAGTATAAATATTTTATTTAATTCTTGTAAATAAACTTTGCCTTCGTGAAACAACCTTTTTTTCTTACAGAAGTTAAGCTAACGTTTCCTTTTGGGGTTTGTGATTAATCCTATATAAAAAAACCTTATTACCTATCTTCAAAAACTATAATTATCTAAATACAGAATAAGCTCACCAAAGGTTTTGTTTTTTATTTCTAAAAATATGTTAGGCATGCTGTTTGTCAGCTAATATCTCGCTATCAAATGATCCGGTCAGGTCCCTTTTCAAGGGAAAAATTACCTACATTCTTTCATGGTTTTATGCTATTTTATTTCTAAATATGTCTTGTGATGTTATTCACTACCTATACTACCCTTCCTCCTATTCCTTCTAATATTAAGAGGACTATATTAGCAACCTAAATTATGGACAAAAATTCCACGGTCACAATATCCACATACCTATTTTATAGTCATCTTAACTAAAACAAGGATGGCAACATCCACAAGTAGCGAAGCACTAACAATTCTAGAAAGGACAAACAGACTAAGTGATTTATAGAGATGTTCAGTGGATAAATGTGCATTAATTCTTAAAAATCACGAAACCTTTCTGAAATATTAGCAAAATTATTTGTAATGTCTTTTATGCATGTCAAACAGACTGACAGACAAAGTAAATCATACACTTGGCGCTCATAGGTACAGGGAATCTTCACCAAAAATTTCAGCCGTCTATCTTCAACAGCAGCCGATATAATTGCATTATTTGACTAATAGCGTTATGGACAGACAAACAAAGTTAATTATAGAGTAGCTTCGCTACTAAAAAAAAACAAATACAAGTTAATGAAAATATTTGTGTATTATCGCGGACTCTTGACACAGAGTGAAAATACAAATTTCTTTACAATCACACGTAATAGTAATAATAGTAATCATAATAACATTAGAATTTAATAATAATTTTATTCTTAGTGACACAACGGCGGCTGAATGAATCTTTTTTTTATGCTTTTATGAAATTATATGTTAACGAGGCACTGCGCTTTAAAAATTAAATGCACAATCTCACGCCGTTATTTAAATATGACACAAGTTTTTTTCCGGCGTGGTTGGCTTTCAAAATGGCGGTAAATTGTTTGCTTTTGCTGTTAAATTAATGTATTTTTGTGCCTTTTTCTTTGAAAATCTTTTGTTTGTTGTAAAAATATAATATAATATTTAATTTTTCAAAGTGTAACAAAAATGAACATTAAATGCCTTAAAGATTGAATATAATAATTAATCTTGACGAAATCATTGCATAATTTCTTAAAATTAACAATACATAATATTAAAATGATTATTTTAACATATTAATTAATTTACAAATGCTAAAACAAAATATTAATGCCCTCCCCACATAACAGATATGTTTTTAATAACCTTGTAGATTTGAATTAGTGGATTTTTTTTTAATTTTAAGAACTTTTCATTGAAGGAGGTATTTATATTTTTGGGACTATTATTTCAATTAGAGCATTGAAAATAAAACTTAAAGCCTTGATTTACCCAATTTTAAGCAAAGTTCTTAAAAATTAAATTTCCACTCTGACAATTAAGTTTTTTATTAAATCAACACATTCAATGAAAAAATGAAATATTTAACTTTGATACAAAGTACTTAATACCTAATAAATGTATCAGAGCAAAAAATATTTAAACATCTTTTTAAATTGCATTTTTCTTTATTTAAAACACAAAAGGTACTTTTCAGATTTTATTAAAAAATAATTCATTCAGGCTTCTAGCATAAGTAAGACTTTAACAAATCATTAAGTAGTATAGACAAAAAGCATACCTATACTTTTTTATTAATTAAAGATTAAAGCTCATTCATAACGAATTAAAATAATACAACAGATTAAATTGGACTTAAATATTTACTTTTTTGTTGAAGGACTAGACATATTGTAAATATTTCATATTACTTTTTTTAACAGAACAATATTAAAACTTTACAGCTGTAGAAAAAGAGATTTAGGTATCAGTATTAAAATCTTTTAGCGATTATATAGCTGTAAATCCTAACAAAAAAAGATTTTTTACATAAAATGACTTAATTTAAAAATGATTGAAAATTAATATTGAGATGATAAAATATGAAATAACAAAATACTTCAGTATAATAATTTTCATTAAAACCACTTTTATTAAAGTGGTTTTATATAAAAAAATAAAAATTGTAAAACTAGCACAACATTTGTATATTTGTAAGGTGTTGTTCACAATTTTATTTGTTTTTATTCCCATATCATTAACAGAAAAAAATCTGTCAAAAATATGAAAAAATCCGTCAAAAAAGTTAACTCATTAATTTGGTTTCCTGCCCATGTTTTTCAGCGGTGGAGGGCCCCTAATACGTTGCTGTTCTTGATTAACCAGCTGTTGTTGTGTCTGCAGTAACTCCGCAGCTTGTTGAGGAGTAAGTCCGGCTAGACTGGCCATCATGCTGTTGAAAGCGGCAACTTGGGCAGCTGCCATGTTCTGAAAAAAAACATAAAATCAAATTTGTTTCTTATTAAATTGCGTAGGTACAAAAAAGTATAAAATGAAAATTTTGTAAGATGAATTTTTAGGGTACTTAGGGTAAAAGATGTATGTACATATCCCCCTCCCTCCATGTGATAATTCTGTAATAAATAATGGTGCTTGCTAAGACATCCCACTTGCAAAGGCTTCATTAAAAAGATGAAAAAAAGGGTACCTATCTATTTATGGTATGAAAATCTAATGTTTACCTGATTCAAACTTGGAAACAGAAGTTGTTCTAGTGCAGCCTGTGCGGGTCCTCCAGGATTTCCAGGAGGCGGCACCTGTGCCGTGGCCACCCCACCAGGTAATCCAAACTGCAGAAGGGAGCCAGCACCCCCCAACTGGATGGCCGGGCCTACCCCGCTAGTCAGCTGTATCCCAGCAGGGAGTTGAATACCTGGCGGTAGGGAGAGGCCGCCAGCTGTACTGCTGGAAATAGTCAGGCTTGAGGGAACTATAATATTGCCAGGTAGCGTTGATGACATAGTAGCCGCTACTGAAATAGGCGTAGCTGTTATGCTCAGCGCTGGAGAGCGGCTAAGCTGGGCTCGCAGTGTAGAGCCGCCAGTAACACTTGTAGGTATTGACTGCTGGTTAGCCAGCGGCGCTTGCAACTGCTGCACCAGGCTTGACGCCAGAATACTGCCGGCATTTCCCAGCGGTTTGCTGGGACTTATCACAGGTTGAGACGACATTGTGGTGCTGCAAGTTGTGCTCATATTCAGCCTGTCCAACACGGTGGTCAACGACTTCTTTTGCCCGGCCAAGCCGCCAGCATTAATGCTACTTATCGACGCGGTAATGGACGAATTTCCCATGCTGGACGAAACTTTTCCGCCGCCTAGGTGAACCGGCCGGAATGAAGTGTTATTCTGAACGCGTGGTTGGAAAGTGCCTCCAGCACTTTTTGTTCCAATTATCTGCACAGCCGGTTCATTATTTTGCTGTTGCTGCAGAGAGTTGTTGGTTGACTGTGGACGGATGGGGGTGGCTGTGGTGCCGCTGCCTAGTCGCATGGGCATGGTCTGTTGGGCAATTATGTGGGGTGGCAGGCCCGGGGCTTGACTGGCCAACAACTTGGTCATGTTGCTTAGTGGGTTGATTATGGAGGCATTGTTGGAATTATTTTGCTGGATGGGTTTCTTCTGGATTGATAGACCTCCAGCTGTTAGTGTACCTGAAAAAAATTAACAGTTTAATTAAATTCCTACGACTGCTTAAACAAAAAGTAGATTTGCTTGACTACTAGAGCGACTGATACTTCATGTATGTACAATGTACATGTAAACCCAAAAGAAATATCTTTTAAAACAATTTAAAAATCATCAATGAGCGAAAAAAAACAACGTACCTAAATTACCAACAGTATTACCACTATTCTTCTTGGTAATTTTGAGAGCTTCAATAGAGGTGTTGGACCCAATCTTACTATTCTTGGCTGTAATAGTAATCTCTGGCTTGGGGGAGGGTTCACGCGACTTGTTCAGCTTGGTCTTACCAGCCGCAGCCGCCAACACTTCAGCAATTGAATTGTTGAAGGTGAGAGGTATGGCGGCGCCTGATCCTTCAGATCCCTTGAACAGCTGAGAGTTGCTTGATTTTATGTTACCACTTCCTCCCATCACCACCTGAAAAAATGTTCAGTCATAGATTGTTGAAACTTCTGTAAAGCTTATATTCCCCTTACTAAGTTTTTCTGTAAAAAATAATTTATAGTAATTTTGGTCTTTATGAAGTTTTGGTGGTTTCATTTAAATTTGACATGAAACAAGTAATTTCACAAAAAAAATGTCGAACATCACTAGATAATGGAACATCACTTGCTCTCATTCGTGCATAGTCCCCTTTTGTATTATATCTTTTTTGTTGAAATAAACCTAGTTATTTAGGTACTTATTTTTAATATTTAAAACCTACCTTATCTTCGACACTATAGGTAGTATTAGTATCTTGCAATAATTTGGCCAGGTTCGGCGTAGACTGTTGTCTGCTGGCAGATAATTGGTGTTGATTGGTTGGTGTTATCACTGCTGAACCACCTCCACCCAAACTCTTCATTGTCGGGGTCAGGACAAGAGAACTTGTGCTGGTTGTGTTCAGCCCAACCTGCTGCGGGGTTACCTACAAAAATAGCCGAATTATTAAAATTTTAACGATCGTTTTAATGGTTAGGTGATGTACGTACAATATATGTCTTACATGAAAGCTGAGTAAATCATATTTATAGGCAAACTGAAATACACGAATTATCTACTTCTTAAGTAGCCTTGCTTCTAAGGTAAAACAGCTAGATAGAAGAATTCCGCACAATTTAAAATGTCTATTGTCTATACACATAAATTTTTTCAGAACCTTAAATCGAAGTAAGAAATAATATAACTACCTAGTGTTTTGTTAAAGGAATCTTCAAGGATAAGAAACATATATTACCTTAATGGGAGTAATACATGAAGGTAACGGGGGATACAAACTATTTGTATTTCCCATGGATGATACATTCATTGTTGAATGCGTTGTGGATGGCATCAACAAAGGCGCGGATGAGGAAACCACAATGGATGTTGGGGGCATGGGCCGGGGTATTAGTCCCAGCTGATTCATCAGGTCCTGTCGCACTCGAATCTTTGATGCCGAGTGGTTTGCATTGGCTTGGGTTAACGCCAAGGATTCCGGGGATAAAATTGAGTTGGGCGATAGCGGGTAGACACGAGGTATCCGCAAGATTGTGGAGGAAGAGGGGGTCGGAGTTTCTTTGCCTGTTGATGAAGGTGTGGGCGAGGGGATAACAGGACTGGGTAGGTCGCTGGGCAGGCTCGCCAGGATCTCTTCGCCAGGTACGTGAGTCAGTGTGGGCGCCGGCGGCGCCTCCAAGTTGGGACGGGTCGCGACGGACAAGTCCGCCGTCGTTTGTTTGCCCTCGTAGGCCGTGATTCGATTTTGAACCGATTTCAGGTAGGCTGAGGATTTTAGGGAGGCATCTTGGGCCAAACAAATGTCGCCCGACCGCCAATATTTTTCCAACAAAATTAAATGGCGGAAAAAGCTTGTATAGTTTCCGTAAGGATAATGCAAGTCTTGCCATAATTTCTTGGTATTCATGTCAAATTGAATATTAACGGCACATTTATCACTGGCCCCGTCGTCGGCGGGATAATCACGGTCACCGTAGTTTGTAACGTGCAGCTTGGACTCGGAGCTCGGCGAGGCAAAGTCTTTTTCTTTCCGGTTGCGCTTGACGCCGCCCGGCGTTTTTGCCGCCGTTTCCGGCGTGTGCGCGGAAATTTTTATCTTGCACGAGCCCTCGTCTGTACTCTGAGACACCTGAAATACGACAAGATTGGTAAACAACAAAACCTAGGTATTCCTTTCAGTTAGAAAGCTTAGCCACCTAATGCCTTTGAAAATAAAATAAATTTATTCCTTTGAATAGGTATATTTAAGCTGTAATAAATGACATAAACATCGAAATCATATGTGTTTGTTTTAAATACAGTAAGAATCCTGTTTTTTTGTAATCCAATAGACTGACCTTAAACATCTTCTTAGGAAGTTTATCATTTGGTTTGTTATGATTCTGACTTTGTAACTGCGTAGAATCTTCTCCAGTATCTCCTAGCTCCAGGTACGCGTAGAGTCTACAAATAAGTTAACATATTGAACACTGTTTAGAATTTGTATTTTCTTATTACGAGATCTATACAGAGTCCCATCCCTCCCATCTAAAACGCAACCGTTGTAATTTTTCTTCAATGTGATTTTTAATTTTATTTTTTCGCAAAAATTATCTTTTATGTACCTTAATACCATACAGAAAAACTCTACCTACATCTTTCAATAGGCAATGCAACCTTATTTCCAATCAATAGAAAACAGACCTTTATCTTAATTAGGTATTAGTTCAGCTCAATTTTAATATAACGAGATGATCTCGACCATAACCTTCCCCCTGGGCCCCTACCTCAAATTTTTTTAGTATGGCAATATTTTCATATCTCATAATTGAACTAGGGTTGGGCCGGATATCCGGTCTGGCCGGTTATCCGGTCATTTTCAAAAAACTATCCAGTTACATGATATCCGGCCGGATTTTCGGTAAATTGCCGGATATCGAACGTTGGCCAGATATCCGGCCGTAACCGGATATCCGGTATCCGGCCCAACCCTAAATTGAACGAACACCAATAATCAGGGATCTAAAGGAATAATACAATAAATCATTGTACTTCCCAAATGATGATACACAAAATTATCTATTCAGTAGATTAAAATTAGTGGTTGAAACGTTTGAACACTCAACTTAATGAATCAACCAATCAAAATCCAAAAGTTGTTAAGCCAACGAACAAAGATACGTCATTATAAAACTTTGGGACTGTTAAAATAAACAGCCCATTGTCCCCTCTCTCTCTCTCTGATCAATAATAAATGTAACAACCTACCTTCTTCTGTAATCTTTGTAGAAAGCTTTATGAGTTTTATGATTCTTGAGATAATCCGCCTGTAAACTTTTCTGCTTTATTGTACAGAAAGTCTTGCACAGCTTACACACAAAATTGTTCTCCTGAAGAAAGGGAAATTATTAATTTATAGAAATGCTACTCTGCAAGAAGTTACAAGAAATAAGAATTGGATGTTCATTAAAAAGCTAAAACATCTTTGTGAATTATGGTAAGTAGAAATATCTTATAATGCCTCTCTGTATGGTTTTTTTTTACAGCAGAAAATAATGTTATTATAAGTGAGACAAATTGTATTGTTTTTTTTATGACTAAGATCGTTTTTTATGCACCTTCTTTCATATTCTATAAAATAAACAACCCTTTAATTAAAGAACATTAGTCTAAAGTTTTATTCGTTTTTTTGTAAGAAAATGAACTGTTTTATAATCAAGAAACTTCCCCCGAAACCTTACTTTTATAGTCAAACAATTGTAAAAACAGCAGTAGATAACATTTTTAACGCCATCTAAAAGATTTATAACACTAAATCAAATGGTCAATTAGACACAATAAATCCTCCAACTTCAGGAAAAATAGTTGTTTTTAGCTGAATTAGGTTTTTTTTTTATTTTTAACCCCTACTAAAGATGTGTTAATTTTTAACCAATAATATGAATGGATTGTTCCTAAACTGTTTAACTATAGGTCAGGGGTGTATATATATTCTGTTCAAGATTCATTTTTTTCCCCTGCTGCAATTTTTTTTTTCCCCTCCTAGTTTTTTCCAGCAAGGAAGGAAATAAAATGGAAAAATATTTTCAAAACTCTTTCTTTTATTCATATCATTCCCCCTCCCACATATTCTTCTATTTTTCTCACCAAAAAGGTGAGCAAAATGGAAAAAAATGCTTTCAGTTCTCTTAATTTTTACATGTTTTTTGCCCCCACCCCATATTTTTTTTTTTTTTTTTGGGGGGGGGGGGGGGGGGGGGGGGGGGGGGGGGGGGGGGGGGGGGG
>LS052579.1:0-11378 GCA_900241095.1 Acartia tonsa | reverse complement strand
CCCCCCCCCCCCCCCCCCCCCCCCCCCCCCCCCCCCCCCCCCCCCCCCCCCCCCACCCCCCCCCCCCCCCGGGGGGGGGGGGGGTCCCACCCCCCCAAGAAAATAGCTTAAAACCACCACATGACCGATAGGTTGATACCCTGAAGAGTAGAATCCGATCGGTTCAGTGGTTACCCAGATCTTAAGGGACGGACAGACGGTCAGACGGACAGACAGACATCGTTCTACTTTGTATTATAGATAACAGTATAAAACTTTCCAGTGTCCAACTTTTAGTCTATCTACAGTAAGAGTAATTTTGTTTGTCATATTTGGGGCTGTACTTCAATTTATAAGTACATTGTCTTAACCCCTATTATCCCTAATGGTAATTTACAAGACCATGCAATATACCTAAAAAGGTGTAATTCTTTGTTATTATTGTTTTGGTTACTAATAACCAGGTTTCTTAAGCGATAAGACAAAGGACGATAACTTGAAATACCTAACCAATGATCATAAGCAAAATGACCCATTCTGTTGATTATAACTATTGGCTGATATTTAGAATTTTAGCTGTTGTGGTTAAAACAAAGCTTTGAGTACCAGTGTCCCATCCCTCCCTGAAACTAACGGACGGACGTGTTATTGCTAGTGTAATTCTCACCTTGGAACCTGGACTTGTGGGGGTGTTGAGTGGAATGTTGGAAGTTGGTTCCCCGAATGGCTGGAAGACCGGAGCACAGCCCTGGCCCATGCCACCTGTCCAGCTGGGCTTCACGCCACTGTCCCCGTCGTCTCCTAGTAAAAGTCAACAAGTGATTTCCCTCAAAGGGCATATCGAGCATAGAACACTCCTCTTTATTTTGAATTTAATTGAATATAAGGAGTGAATACCTTTTTCGTTTGTATGTTATTATTTTAGGTCAAGTTAGCCCCGTAGGAATAATGCCCCCTACAGAATTTAGATATATGAGTAATAATATATCCACCCCCCCCCCACCCCCATTATTTTCTATTTATTTTAAAAACTAGTGGATGGTGTTACTGCTCGATAGGCATTTTGAGGGGCGAACATAGAATTTGACTCACAACGGAATTCACTGATAGAATTGAAATTCAAGTTTACTGGTTATTCAAAGTTTATTTTAGTTGGGATTGATCAGAGCTTTCAGATTTTAGTCCCCTGCAAGTGTTAAGCCCCCACAGGGCCAACCCTGGTTAAGATACATTAAGGTAAGGTTCTCGTAGGGCTAGTGTAATAGATGCCCTAATTATATAGTAGCTACGCTGCTCAGGAGAAAATAAGCAATTTCATATATTATTATGAAAACAGCAATAGATTTTGATGTAGAACAGGTGTTTTTAGTTACCTACTAACAATCAATAATAATTCATTAGATAATTATTATATAACAGATGTTCATTTCAAAATTTATGTTTGAAAGAACAATATGTTAAGATGCGTTGCATCTCTATAAATTACTTTGTTCTATTTGTCGATTGTTGAATTATAATAAAGATTTTTGTTTTGTAAAGGCCAAAGACATTTAAAAAGTATTAAGAGTTATTACAGGATGTGTGGCTATTGGCTACTTGTTTCTTAACAAAGATCTCGTAAAGTGTACGACTGTTTGTTAAAATAAAAGAGACCAATAAGGTTGTACTTCCCATGGATTGGAAGGCTTTATTGTACACACTTTTAAAGGATAAATCCAGATGCTGAACAAAAAAATACCTAGATTAAGAGTTTTGGGTGGTTGGGGTCTCGATGAATTGGAATGTAATACAGTCTGACCATCCTAGTTTAAACATTCTTTAAATATTTTGAACCAAATAATTTATCCTCTATAAATCCCTATGTCCTTACAATACTTGTAAGTAAGTTGTACTTAATGTTTTAATTAACATGCAATACAAAAAAGTTATCCAATTATTACGGAGTCGCTAACTACAGAACCGATTATATTATCAATTTTATGGGAGCTTTATATGCGTGCGTTCTTGGGATATTTTATTTCTAGAGCAATCATCTTTACATTCAAGATTTCAGCTACATTTTCACAATCTCTAACCCAAGTATTTGCCATAAGGTAAACAGAAATTTATTAACAAAATTGAATTTGGGGAAAAAAAGTTTAATTTCCTGGAGAACTGCTGTGTTCAGTGCAGGTCCTGTAGGGCTGTCATCCTCTCCTATGACACAATAATTATCAATATAATGTTTGCTTTAAAGTAACGGTAAGGTGTCTAAGATATTTTTACTTATAGTAGACTAGATAGGTAAGTTTTCGTGATAAGTTATGCCTTCATGAAATAAAAAAAATATTACCTACTGTACATACATTCAACTACCGTAGAACGTATAGAAATTGTTTTATGGTATTTAAAGCAAACTACATTTACAATCCGATGAAAAATGGTCATGATAAACAAAATTTTATTAAAACAGGCAAAAACATAGAACGAATGAAAATAATTTTTAATAGTACCTAACAAAATGTAATTTCGAAGAAAAACGCAGAAATTTCTTTTATAAAGATGTAAAACCGAATACTGTGTCCGACAGCTCATATGTGATACTTCTAATTTCTAGGGATGGCAATCTATCAAATTTTTGGACCGGATTCGGATTCTTACAAGAATCCGTCCAAAAAATGGCAGATTCCCGCGGATTCCGGATTCTTATTTTTGGCGGATTCCGGATTCTAGCAATATTTAAAAAGGTTTTTATCAAAAATTTAAGAGCTACATATGTCCCTAAAATTAATGTTCTTGGTGGTCTCTATAATTCACTTCCGATAATCGAACCAGATTTTAAAAGATATATATAATGATGATAATCTTTGCCTTCAAAAAGGGGAGTTAAAAGAAAAAAGTTCGGATTCCAAAATTGGCCAAAAATTGGGCGGATCCTGGATTCCGGATTCGGTTACGGATTGCCAACCCTACTAATTTCATAACCATATATATAATAATCCTTGCCTAAGTCAACTTCTTCTCCATCTTCGAGTGTAGGATCATAGTCACCCATATTATCTAGTTAATATCTGAAACAAAGTTTATCAAACCAATAGAAGGGAAGCTCTTATACTAGTTACTTAGCTCCTAATCCATAGATGTTGTGGAGGAGATAGTTACAGTAGTTTAAAACCAAACAAAGGCATTTATAGGCTTCCCAGAAAAGTACAACTAATACGTTTTATCAAAATCCGAGTTCTTTAGCTTCATACAAAAAACTTTTTATTTTTAAATCAAATATTCTTTTCTTAGCTAAGATTGTCTTTTTTCTTTAACTACATATATTCTTCAAAATTGTCATTACATTTTCATTTTTCTCTGAAAAAAATATAAAAGTATAAAGTCTATGTCATCAAGAGTTATGTCTTTGCAAGAAGTTTTTATGGGCACTTGAATTTTTCGTAAAGACTATGAAGTTAGGAGTTCCAGCTTTTAAAACAAATCCAGGGCTCTTGATAGCTAGGAGCAGGCTCCATTCTTGTTTTATTCCTATTAACTGTTCATCCTTGGATTCCAGGTATATTGCAACGGATTCCGGAGTATATCTTGCTTCTCTGTCCCAGTGTGGTCGTTCAGCCCCAGGACCAAACATAACCTGTATGTGATCTCCCAGTGTTTCGGATTCCCTGAATTCTTCGATAAAATCAGTTTCTCCAAATTCTGGATACAAGAAGAGGACAGGAAAGACTAGCTCCCCAGTGCTTGGATCAACATGGACAGGTTTGTGCAGTGCAGCAGGATGACAGGGTTCAACATCACTCAGGTCAAGTTCATTACCCTTCTTTCGTTCAATTACAATTTCTTTTGATTTCAATTTGTCAATAATCAGATCAGCTTCCATTTTTTTCTTTTTCTCTTCCATTTCCTTTTTTCTTGTATCCCGTTCTATTTGTTTCAATAACTTGACCGAGTCCTTCCTGAGTTTTGTCAGCTCCTGGTGGTTTGGTTCGATTTTAAGACCTTTGTCACACCATGTCTGACATTGTTGATATTGTTTCAGGCCCATACAACATTGAGCACCCCTTAGTATTGCTTTAATATGTGTGGGTGTTAATCTTACAGCAAGTTCACAATCCTTTAGGCTTGATCTGTAGTTTGAGATGTGATACTGAGCCGCAGCCCTGTTTGTAAGCAGTTGAGTATTAACAAGAAGATCCGAACTTTTGGCTCTCAAGCCCTCTGTGTAACTGGCGATGGCAAACCTGTATTTCTTGCATTTAAAATTAAAGTTTCCATCCTCCTTGTAGTTGGTGGCCAGTTCTTCTGGAGAATTTTCATCGGGTGAATATTTTAAGTCTTGGAGGCCCTGAATACATAGAACACTAGAGGATAAAAAATCACGACAATTTTTGTATTTCAAAATCTACTCTAGGTATTATATATACAAACTCATCTCCCCAATAGCATGGGTGAATATTAGTATTTTGTACTCCTTAAGTATTCTATGCCTGCATCATTGGAGACAACTCTTCTCCCTCCATCCATCCATTGTTAAAGAAGGGGTGAGCCTGCATTTCCTCCTCCCAATTCTCCTCGCTCCAGGCTCCCTCGATTCTCTGGCCCTCTTCTCGCTCTTTTGCCCTTTCTTCTAACTTCCTGCAGTTTTGAATGATCCCTTAATTTGCTAAAGAACCCTTTACCATTTTCTAAACTAAGCATAGGTGTTTTTTATCAATAAGTATTCGGCGAGTGGATTAATGAGACCCATAAACAGCTTACGTAATCGTAAAAGAATCTAAGATTAAAGATTTTAAATTTCTAAATTACGAAAGGGTTAGTAGGGACATCGTTTCCGATAACAAATTAGGGGAATTTTCCTAAAGTGTTCTTCTAACTCTTCGTCCATTTGTTTCATTAGAGCTGTTCTTTCAGAATCAGACATCTTTGATTTAGGTTTTTGAGACATTTCAAGGTCTTTTTTATCTGTAAGATAATATTTAAATATATATTAACAGCTAAATTACATTTTTGATTATACATACTTTGGGATATAGTAATCGATAAGATCTTAAATGGAAAGTCATATGTATATCTTACGTTGTTTTTTTTAAGCTATAAATTTTTCTGTACAGAATCCAAGGGCGCAACCACTACAAATTACGAAGGTAATGACGAAAAGTAATTGAATTGCACCATGTTAATACGTAGACGTACGTACAAACACACTAAAAAATAAAAGAATAATTTCTAAATAAAATACCTAGTCAATAAAAAAAATAACAAAAATACAAAGGCTGTTAAATTGTTTTTATATTCATAAATATAAACATTAAATATTAAACCACGATAAAAACATAACTGATAAACCGGCAAGGATTTTATTATAAGTTTAAAAATGAACATTTTAAAAACTACATACATACTAAGAAGGCCCAAAATAAATATATATATATTAAATACTGCGTAGATAATCCAATTATGCACAAATAATCTCTTTAAAGCATTAATTGTGGTGTAACTACGTGTCACTTAGAAACAAAGTTAAAAATCGATGATGGAACTAATGGAAATAAATAATAAACAATTGTGTCTGCTGTAGAGGTGCAGCAGGCGGACAACTTCATTTTAAAAATTGTAATATTAATGTTTTTATTAAAATTAATTTGTTGTAAGTTTTATCACTACAAAGTCGCTAATTCTTTCGGTCTCAACAAATATATTATTTATATTTATACTAAAGTAACAGGATGTCTTTTACACAAATATAATATTGAAAACAATAAAAAATATGTGATATGAAATTTTAAAATGAACTATACCAATTAGATTTTTCAGTATAAGAGGAATAATTTTCACCAATATATTGTCCCTTCTTCAATTTTTATTTCTTATTCTGATATTTTTCAATATGAAAAAATAATAAATCAGAAATTTATAATTCATAGAAAAAAATCTACATCACAAGTGATTTTAAGCAGAAAACTACTACAGAAAGTTAATAAAATAAAGGATGGGGATATTTGTTATATTAGGATTTGTCCTATAAGGCGCATATGCCGCTGAAAATATTGTAGTCTGCACATGGGAATATTTGGACCAAAATTTTTGGAATTATATTTAATTTTCCAATTATTGTAAGCATAGCTTTTCTATACTTTTGGTCGGTCCGTTCGTCCGTAACGGATAGCTCTTTTAGTTAATTATAAAATTGTAAATTGTCCGATTTATTTCAGACTTGATGATTCCCATAACAGTGAGGTACGAATTAGATATTGTAGCAAGTCCTATACTCGATCCATTTAAAGTTTATTTGAAACGTGCTGATTTTTAACTATTTTGATAACAATTGTATGGTATAACAAACCTGTTCATCTGATTTTTGGGTTTAAAACTGATTCGTAGGACAACAAGGTCCAATATTATTAGTAAAGCATCTCTCTATAATTAAATTCTTAAAAACGACTCATATGTCTACAGTATTTCTTCTGATTTTAGAGCTTCGCTTTTATGTATGTTGTCATCATTGTTTAGTTTCACAACTTAACTATAAATCGCTGATAATTCTTTAAGAGATTAATAACTAGAATATATTGAAGGTTCTAATAAGTGATATATATATAATATATATTTTCAGAAATAAACGTTTCGTGCCCAAGGCTTAAATATGCGTTACGTTGCTGCCGCTCTGTTGGTCGGTCTCGCCGGAGGAGATGTGACCGCTGCTGCCATCGAGAAGATCCTGAAGGCTGCTGGTGTTGATGCCGACAGCGCAGAGGTTAGTATTCAGGGTCCAAAATGCATGTGGATATTGTAACGAATTTCTCTAGCAAATCTTGTACCTTCAGGGAGAAAATGGGAGGGGACAATGGATCTAAAATTCATATTTCTGACAGTCTTTGACTTTAGGTACCAGAACACATCCCTTTTTCATGCATTATTTTGGCAAATTTCAAGGACTTTGAGTACCAGTGCAAAGAATGCCGCTAAAACAATCATTCCCAAAGCAGAAAACTCAAGAACTAACCAATACAAATACTAGCAGACTATTTGTAAGAAAATCAAAACAAGTTTATTTTGTTTTTTAAACAAAATAGTTTTCTTCTAAGAATGGGCGGGGTAAATCAGAAATTCTACTGTGATGCTTCTGTAACTAACCATTCTAATCAACCCCTTGTCATATGAAAACAAACCCCAATTATGGTATTATTTTGTAAGAAACTGTCAGTACTAAGGTCATACCTACCTTTTATGATAAATTACAGATTAAATAATGTCTAATACTTTTCTTTCAGTGTTCAATAATTTTTTTTTATACAAATCTAATCTAGATTGCTATATCTAAATTTTTGGAATTTTCCAGATATATCTGGTTTTGAAGATATTGAGCAGAACTCTAAAATTGAATTAATTGCCCATTGTCCCCTCCTTTACTCCCTGTGTACCTTACATATTATTTAATTTCCATGGATAAGGTAATACATTCGTAGAATAAAAAAAAAATTGTAGTGGCCTAGTTAAATGACTTTATAGGGCCTACAAACTAGGATATTTACTTTGTAAGATTTTACATTCCGCGGAAAAATACTCGTTAATTATTCGATACGAAGAATTTAGATTATATTATACAGCATATAATTGAACTATTTATTAGACTGAGAGACTTAAAATTTCTTAAAGAAATAAGAGAATATCACCCGGTATTACTTAAAATGTATATATTTAATTTCTTTTTTATTAAATCATCATCATTGCCATTTATCTTTTCTTTGTATAGCATAGGCCACGCACAATGGTTGTTTAATCTTTTGATTTTGCACGACTTGAGGCCTGAATATTCATACCTAATGTTTGTTCATAGGTTGAGAAGGTTGTGTCAGAGTTGGCTGGTAAGAACTTGGAAGAGCTTCTTGCCGAGGGCAAGGAGAAGATCTCCTCTGTTCCTTGCGGTGGCGGTGCAGCTGCCCCAGCTGCTGGTGGAGCCGCTCCTGCTGCTGCTGCCGCTCCAAAGGTAATGTAAATCAAATATCCTTCTCATTATCCTTATACTAAAGTTAAATGATGTTTGTCTGTTCCGGCCGAAGGATCTCGCTAACCGCTGAACCGATCGGGTTATCCTTAACAGGGCGGTAGCTTCTCATAAGTCCCGGGAAGGTTTATAACTATTTTAGGGGAGGGTACCACCACCCTCCCAAGAGAAATCACAAAAAAATCTTTTTTCTTAATATTCTCGCTTTTGCGTAGAGACTTGAACCCAACATAGATAAATTAGTTCTTAAATTAGATATTTGAAATAAAAAAAACAAACTTTAGAGTCAGTAGCCGATGGTCCATATAATAAAGTAAAAGGATCTTTGTATGTCTGTCGATGTGTACTGAAGTATCTTGATAACCACTAAATCAATATGGTTCTCCTATAGGTACAGGTTAGCTTCTCATCGGTTTTAAGGTTTATGACTTTTTTGGGGGGAGAACATTATACAAATATAACTATATATACCTACATCTTTTTACTTAAAAATCTACTAGCGGCTTTGCCCCAAGAGGTAATTAAAAAAAAATGTAGTACATGTGGTGCAGCACCAAATAGTTGGTATCATCTGCATCATCAAAAGAATTGATGGGAAATTTTTTTATTTTTTGGGGGGTTGGGGGTGTCATATCCCCCAAGAAAATTGCCTAAAACCACCACAGGACCAGTAGTTATATTACCTGAAGAGTAGAATTCAATCGGTTCAATTGTTACCGAGATCTTAAGGGACATACGGACAGACATCATTCTACTTCGTATTATAGATAAGCCCATAAACTGATATTACGTGGTTGGTAGATAAATTTTTGTTCCATCCTGGAATTCCCTTCTTTAGGTTTTTTTTTCCTACCTGGTTTCAATTACTAAATTGGTATAGTTGTTTAGATGAATGTGTGTAATTGAATATTAAATATTAGATGATATATTTTGTTTGTAGGAGGAGGCCAAGAAGGAGGAGGAGGAGGAAGAAGAGGATGACGACATGGGATTCGGTCTCTTCGACTAGATATCCTGGCAAGACCTCCAGATATCAAGTTTCTATCTACAGTCCACTCTAATTATCATTTCATCAAGAAAAATACAATATGCAATATTGTCATATATATGATGAATGCTATTGGCAAATTTTTATAGAAATTAAATTGTGTTATTGTTAATTTTAATTGTTGAAGTGATTATTCAAGCTCTGAACAACATCTTGACGTGGTTATTGCTGTGTACTGTGTACGCAAGAAAAATACATTATTTAAATCGAACAGATCTGACATTTGCAATAATGTATTTTCAGAACAGAAGTAAACATGGCAAGAAAGATTGTGTATATCCGCGAGATAGTGGAGGCTGTACCCTAGTCCTTAAGAGCAACGTGATGAAAGAAAAGCGAGAGTCTTCTTTTTCGTGAAAAGACGTCTGAACTTCAGACATTAAGCCTAAGAGAGATAATGCAATAACTGTTTAATTGCTAGGTAAGAGTTGTCTTAAAATTATGCTTCCATTGTTAAATAAAATATAGTCTACAGTGGTGTATATTCTGCATATGATTCATTTTTCCCTACTGCAAAATTTTATTATCCCCCTTCCACATTTTTTTTTTTTCACCAAGGAGGGGAGAAAAATGGAAAATGTTTTCAGTTCTCTTAATCAGTGTTTCGGAGCCGTTTGATTTAGGTGCGGCTCCGCGGAGCTGTATCTGGAAATGCGGCTCCGGCTCCAACCTAAAATCAAGAAAAACCCTACATATATTTTTCCCCCATAAAAAAAAATATTTTTTATTTTGACTTTGAAGGTTTTAAAAGTTCAATTTGGACTTGAAAAAACTTTAAAAGGGCATTTGCACATGACAAAACAGAGTTACCAAATTATAACTCAGGGGTGTATATTCTGCACAAGATTTATTTTTCCCCGGCTCCAAATTTTTCATTTTCAAAAAAATATCTCTGGTCTCCAGGTGGTCTGGACAGGTGAAATAGTTACAAAATATGTATATTTTGTAGGGTAATTTTAAAAATACTAAATAGGGAAACTACATCCTAAAAGTAACCTTTCTTTGTCAATCAAACTATCCTATCGCTCCCTAAGACAAAGCCTATACTCCCTGTTTACGCAAAAGTGCTAGAAATCCCCCCACCTTGGAATTTATCTGATAATTGATTTGTGAGATCCTAATCTTACATTTATGTTAGGATATAATGTAGTTTGAAGCAACAACATGATGATTGTTCATATCACCATCTTTCGGCTGAATAGCATTGATGATAATAAGAACGGCCAACTGAAAATAAAACATTCATTTTAATAAGAGGATTTTCGTTCATCATTCAATAAAAAAAGTTTATATTTAGTTTCGGCCTTGATCAAAATGAAACAGAACAGAATTCCTAAGAAGTGTTTAATATGGAACCCCACTGGTAAACAGTCAGGAACGACCAAAAACGACCTGGAGGCATATCACAAAAAAAGACCTAAATAAGCTAGGATGGAAATTGGGAGAAACTGAGTCATACCAAGTACAGGACTTCATAGAGGAAAAAAATAGCCGTATTCTCTGAACTGCACAGTCAAATGGAAAGACGGGCTTGATGAATGATGAAATGATGTTGAAAATTTAGGCAAGTTGAAAATATTTTAGCGATTTAATCTTTGAATGAGATTTCTCTTAAAATATTTTAGTCACCCCTCCCCCCCCACCACCTCTCTCTCTCTCAAGTTAACTTCAATGGGCATACAAGAAACTTTTTTGTTAAAGAAAACCATATATATTAGGTTTGATTAGATTATATATCTTTAAATTTTAATAAAATATACATCCCCCAGAAGTAAACTCTTTATGATGAATCGTTGAGAGACTTCTTCGACATTTCCCAGCTCTCAAAATACTATAACTGACGACAAACCTTTGTTCCAAAAAAATATTAAAACCAAGGGGTGGGGGGGAAGGAAAGTTCCGACTTTTTTGCGTAAACAGTGATTTTAGGCTAGGTCTTTGGAGTGAGAGGATAGATTTTTTGGCCTCCAGGTTCAGGTGCTGCAGGCCTCCAGGTTGTCTCTGGACAGGTATAAATGGCAAGAAAATTATAAAACAAAATATGCATCTTTTTGAAGATAAAAGATGCACATTTTGTTATGTAATTATAAGTTGAACTTTTTTTTTCTTTACCTGTCTAGAGACAACCTGGATGGTTTGCAGCACCTGAACCTTGAGGCCAAATCCAAATTTTTTTTTAAATAAGAAAACAAATCTCTAAACAAACTTATTGTGAAACAATCCTCCAGGGGTGTATATTTTTAAATTTGACCCGGCTGAGGGGGGGGGGCGGGGGGGTAGGGTAAAAAAATAAAAAGATATTTGGTTGGGGGAAAAAAATGTAAAAATTAAGAGAACTGAAAGCATTTTTTTTCACCTTTTTGG
>LS052573.1:0-13631 GCA_900241095.1 Acartia tonsa | reverse complement strand
AGCTTCCACGAGAATTGCGGGTCAGCTTGTAATGTAACATAGAATACACTCAGCTGTGCGCGAAGCTTACCAATCTAGGATTGGTCAAAGGATTCTCACCTCCAATCTCCTCGTGCATCTGAATCCTAACTTCAGAGAATCAAGGCTACATACATACATACATACCACAATTGATTCTTATTTAAGGAAAGACAATATTGACAGGGACTTTGGAGACTTTTATGAATTTTGATTGGTTATTTCATTAAGTTGAGTGTCCAAACATTTTAACCACTAATTGCAATCTACAGAAGGGGAATTTTGTATATCATCAATTTGAATGAACAATAACATCAATTTATCGGTCTTATCCTTTTTAGGAACTTGAGTTTTTGCCCACTGATTTTTCTATCAATGATTATAACATCCCTAAGTAGCAAAGCACACAAATAAATTGGATTGATAAACGCCCAAGTGAATTTAATTAATGTCAGTTATCATTAAAAAGATGGGGAGGGGGGTATCGTTAATTGAGCCAGCTACGAGCATTTATTAAAATACATGATAATCTAATGTTAGATCCAAGTAATAAATCCATTTAAAAAATGAGCATTATTCAAACATTGAACATGACACAGGTGCTACTGGAGCTAATACTGTTACTAATGATGGTGTCAACATAGTTACTGGTCTTCCTGGTGCTGCCTTTAGACTTGGTGGAACTGCCTTCAGGACAGGTCAGCTACAACTCAATTAGACTGTAAATAAAACAAGTACCCAAAGCTTTATAACCATAGTATCTTGAGGTACTTTAATTCAACTTTGATTAATTGATTAAATCTAGAATTGTCTAAGTGTTTCGACCAATAATAACTTTTCCACATAAAAGATAATTTTAGAGATAATTATCAATTGACTGAGATTGGGTTTTAAAAAATGCCGCGTTTTTTCGACATTTTTTAGACATTGATTGAACGAAGATGATGGGATTTCAACACAGAGTATACAACTTAAGAATTCAAAATTCTATTATTATTATTTTAGCCATTTGTATAATGTCTAATACAACTTAAATCCATTTTCGCTGCATATTTATTAATGCATCTTTTTAGATCTGTATCAGACATTATACAAATGGCTAAAATAATAATTTTAAAATTTTGAATTCTTATGTTGTATACTCTGTTAAAAACCTTATTTGTTCTTGAAGATCAATGCCCCGTACAATTTTAACAGAGTATACAACATAAGAATTCAAAATTTTAAATTATTATTTTAGCCATTTGTATAATGTCTAACACAGCTCTAAAAAGATGCATATATTAATATGCAGCAAAAATGGATTGAAGATAATTTGTTTTTCCTCTATGAAGGCCGTACCAACAACAGCGAAATAATTAAATAAATAGTTGTATACTCTGTCTAGTCAATCAAAAAACGCGGCATTCATCTTTCAAAAACCCATCTCTGTCAGTGTCCATTGTCTTACCCCTTAAGATCCTTGGGGAAACAAAGGCGTAAAAATAAATTGTGATTTGATTGAAATTTTTCTCACTAGGTGGTGCTGTTGTGAACAATGGAGCCCGCGTAATTCTTGCCACAGGAGATTCTCTGGCCAGAACCGGTTTCGGAGTTGTTACAGGTAACTTTTAAATTATAGATAATAATTTCTATATCAGTATCTGCGGACAACTTTCTTCAAAAAAACTGCAAACATAAAAATGTACGTTAAAACCTATGAAATTAATTGAGATATTTGCCGCTAGGTGGAGCTAGAGTTGCTATGGCCACAGCTGGATCAGGGGTTGACCTTGCTTCCAGAGCCATGAACAGATTTGTAGGTAAGAAATATTTTCTTATATTTTGGAAAAAATCGTAAATCTGCTTCTCAAAACACACTTCAAGAAATAAGTTTGGAGGTAATTTAACTCAAAGTGCCTTGTCGGGCACAGAACCCCTACAAACCTCCCTTATTTAAAAATAAGCTGAAAATAGGGAGGATTGTTTTTCGTTTGATTGAGTTAAAAAGAGTACTAAATAGCCTCGTAGGGGTATTGACCCCTGCAGGGCTCCGTATCTAGCTCCCGTGATACATAGCTGGGAAGCATAGAAAAAGTACCCCTCAGTTGTTTAAATTAATTTTAAAAATAAGAGAGGGCACCAATTTTGAATACATATGAAGATGAAAAATAATAATTAAATAAAAATCATCCATTATTTGTCTTTGTTTAGGTTTCTTTTAAAAGCTGAAAACTGCTAAATGAAAGAAGATAAAACCAAGACTGAAAATTATTTTGATTCTTGAGATTAAAAAAGCATTTGACTGTAATTTTCTGTTAATAGTCCTCATAATTTTTTATCATCTTAACTTTAATTTCTTCCATGAAGATTTTAAAAGTGCTTTCATCATAAAAGAATCAAAAAATTAAAAATTAATATGTAAAGTTGTGTAATTAAAAGGGCATTATGTTCTATTTATGTGATATTTCTATTTATTTATTTATAAGAAAATATAGACTTAAATAGTTATCATTTTGTTTAATAATTTGTCTACAAACACGATGGATTTATTATTACTTGGATCTTACACCAGATTATATTGTATTCTAATGAAGTGAAACTTGTAGCTGGTTAAAATCACGACCCTTCCCCCTCCACACCTACTGGATGAACGATTTAACCATTAATGATATCAACCAAAATTGACAACAATTTTCCCCTGTCATAATATCCACTTATATTCTACATCCATTTAAAACAAACATACATCCTACCACTACAATAGATAAGACACCAAATTACTCAACAGAACGACTAGAAATTATTTTTCAGTATGGTTTTGAAACCGATTAAAATCCGGTGGTTAAGGACTGGTTCTCAGCCATACTGAAAAATCAATTAAAGCAACGTATTACAGACAATTTTCACTGAATATTAAAATCATAAAATTAATAACTAAAATTGTTAACTTCAATTCAAAGGATCAGATTTTAATTGTATAATATTTCATTCTAATATCCACGGAAAGCTGTTTATATTGCGATGCGATACATAACTATTAACTATTTCAAAAAAAAGCATGAAAGTTCTAAATTAATATTACCTGTACAAAAATGGTGCAAAAAAAATCCGCGCGTAAAATAAATTACTACAAAAAATATTTTTTAAATATTTATTCTAAAATCGAAATAGAATTTCAATATTTGATTAATTTATAATAGGTATAATACAAAATAATTCTAAATTGTTTTGGAGCCGAAATTAAGCGTATAGGTTACAAATAGGTACAAAAGATTTTTCTACAAAATTAAAAAATATTATATAATAGTGTTTTAAGAGCTATGTTTTTTTTTATAAAAAGCTTACTATAGGTTTTTATTCAAGAACTAAAATTAAGCGTATTAGTTACAAATAGGTACAAACTTTTTTTTACAAAAATACTCTAGTGGATCATTTTAGAACTAAAATCCCAATTATTGCCATTGAACAACTAATATTCCCTCCTTCCATAAAAACATTTCTGGTAAAGAGCAATATGTTTAGATTTAGATAGGTTCAATATGCGGTGGTGTCCCTTGATATGCCAATCAAGTACTGAACCCGATATCCTTATATTTTTTTGTTTGTAAATTGGGGAGGGGAGGATAGTCTTATCTATGCACAAACCCTGCGGTGTCTAAACCCTGCAGGGGTACTCAGTACCTAATATAACCTAACCTAAACTTAAGCAATAAACAACCAAACGAAAAATCCCTCCCCCCTATTTCCAATTTATTTAAAACTAATAAGGGGGAGAGTTGTGTGCTCGAAAAGGTACTTATCAATTCCCTCAACCCCTCCCCTCCCCCTTTTTTTTCATCAAATAATTGGAAAATATTAGTGTTCAATTGACATAATGGGGATTTATGGGTTTGTAGTCTTTTTAAATGTCAATGTTTTCATATAAAAGGTCATTTTCAATACAGTTACACAGATATAAAATAATTTCATGTTTATCTTAGATTAAGATATTATAAGTAAAGATATTGAATAGTCTTTATCATTCAGGGATCTTAAGGGATAAGACAATGGACAATAAATTAAAATACTTCCCCAATAATAATGCTAAACAAAATTGCCATTTTTGTGTAATTAAATTTATTCAAAATTTAGTACACTGCTAGTTTGGAACCAACCAATCAAAATCTAATAAAAAGTACCCAAAGTTTAAGCCCACGAATAAGATAACGTGTCTGTAATTTTTGGGTACTAGTGTAATTTACTGTCCGGTGTCTCCTCCCTTCCTGTGATCATCAAATAAAAGATTGGGTATAGGTTGGAATAGAATCAATTTTAGGAAATCTTACTTTTTAATCTAAATCAAACCATAGTAATTTATGACGATCTTACTGTACAAATGCATCTGTGTTTGGTAACTATTGAGTGGTTCTTCTAGCTAGATCCTGCAGTTGTACTCTTGGAAAGGTTAAATATGGCATCCCTGACTCGGCGCAAGTCCTCGCACTCTTTCAGATAATTCTAAACACAAGATTAGTTTTCATGACTGCTAACATAGGCAATACTTATTGGCCAGTTCGTTCATCAAGCAGGAGGGGAGGGGGGATCATTTTTTAGCCAGCTACAAGTTTCACTTTTTTTAGTACATGATTATCTGGTATCCAAGTAATGAATAAATCCATAAGACAATAGCCAATAAATTCATATAAACCCAAATTTTGATAAAAAAGGGACCCTTCTATAGATTTAATATTAGTATAAATAGGCCTTAGTGGCCTTAGTTCAAAACCCACTTACCTCTAACTGTTTCTCCTGTTTAGCAATCTTCTCCTCCTGGTTCTTGACCAGTGTCTCCAGAGACTTGGAGCTCTTCTCCAATTTTTCATTCTTGGCGGTGCTTTCATCCAACCTTAATTTAGTAATGGAAATACAATATACGTGGATAATATGACAGTGGAAAATTAGTCAGCAAGCTTTATAATATAGACCTCATTTATTGGTCAGTTCGTTCGTCCAGAAGGAGGAGAGGTGATGGTTGAGGGGTATCGTTATCTTGGCCGGCTGCGAGCATCACTTTATCATAGGACATGAAAATCTTGTGCAAAATGCGAGTAATAATGTATAAATTTTAATATAATAAAGAGATCAGTGTTTGATTGATTAGACATAGTTTCTTAGTTTTGTGGAAAAGTCCTGTCACTTTATATTGGTTTAGAACTTGAATAGCCTAAAACCATCCGCGAAATTGCGACACTAACCTAGTCTGAGTTTGATCCAGCTGTTTAATTGTTCTCTTCAGCTTATCATCTCTCTTGGCTAAGGCAGCCTTGGTTTCTTTCAGATGAGCCTCCTTAAAATAACAAGGACGATTAAACTCAATAGTAGCATTTGTTTTTAAAACTTTTTTCTTTTTTCAAGACAGGAAATAGGCCTAGTAGCCTAGTAAAAGTGATGTGTTTTTTCACTCCAAGTGGTCATCAATGTATTATTTGGAGTGGTCCGATTAAATCAAAACTTTGGTTATAAGGTAACACAATTCGGATAGAAAATAAAATCTTGAGCTTTACTAAAATCTTGATTGGTTGGTTCGAACTAGCAGTGTATAATTATACTAGTGGCTTCGCCCCTAGCCTCCAGGGGCTTTGCCCCACGAGGTTTGATCAATGATCAACCTAATTTTTCGTATTTTAGATTTAAAAGAAAAAATTGAAGAAAAAAATTATTTTTTTTTCGGAGGGGGGATATTTTTTTTATTTTTTGGGGGTTTTGGAGGTGTCCCACCCCCCAAGAAAATAGTTATAAACCTTCCTGGGACCTATGAGAAGCTACCCTGTAAAGGAGAACTCGATCGGTTCAGCGGTTAGCGAGATCCTTCGCTACAAACAAACAAACAAACAAACAAACAAACAAAGAGACAGACAGACATCGTTCTACTTTGTATTATAGATAGGATTAGTTAATGTAAATGTATTATAAATAAATAGCCTTGATATGGGGTATTATACTGGCTAACATTTTATGTATAAGGGTTTAGTTTATAGAAAGATAGAGGTATAAGAAAACTAGACTGATGGACAGACAGACTTTTAAATTAGCTTCGCCATGCAACAAAAATATTTTTTTTTATATTGTACATCAAACATGTAAATATTTTAAACAAATTTGAATTAATAGAATTTAAAATTTGTGATTATATTTATTGTAATTTCTACATGAATACATTTTTGTGCGTCTAGCATATATGGAAAATAAAGATGACAACATCCATAAAAGCGAAGCTCTGAAATAAAACGAGCATGAACACCTTTTATTAAATTGTCAAAACTTAATAAGCCATATTAATTCAAAAGTATAAGCAAAATTGTGTTTAAACTTTATATGCAGGTTTCTGTTTAAGGACATTTATAGAAATTGATTATAAAGATGCCTCGCTTAATTTGTTATCCTAGGTATCAAAGTTTCATGATTTCATATGAATAGGATAATTATATTATGCAAAAAAAAGTCGAAAATAAGTTAAAATTAGCATGTTTTAAATGAACGTAATGATATTTTGTTAACAATTATAGAGTTGCTAAATGTTACGTATGGACGGACAGACATGCAGAGTGCAGACCCTAATTATAGAAAAGCTTCGCTTTTAATAGGTGTGTAGTCATTTCCACTAAATGTATCACAGATTAAAATCAACAAAACTGCATATTAATACTACTTCCCAATCATATTGTAGGTTTGTTATTGTAATTTTGTAAAAAAAAAAATATGAAAATTACAGCAAATATAAAAATTTGCAAAAGCTGCATAATAATAAAACGATGCTTAAGTCATGATTAAAAGTATAAATATAATTTAATTTCATATAATTAATTTCAATATAACTTTAAAACACAATACATTAATTACATTTTATGTAATCATGTTTTTGATTTTATTTATTTTGCGCCCATCCAAAGACTTAATCTAAAAATAAAATAGCCTGTCCTAAAATGAAAACTTAATGGGTTTAGTATTTAGTGAAATCTTAAGCTACAGAAACAAAAAACTTTATTACTTTAAGGGTCTTTGAAAATCAACCAATAGTGCTGAGAATATTAACACAGCCAAGTAGCAGAATATAATTTGCTAGCAGACGAAAAAGGGGGCAGGTTTATACATCTATACAATAGATCTATTATTCTAGGCGGTGGATATGATGGACCTGAAGGAGCTCCTGATACTGGCGCAGTTGAAGTTGATTATAATATGAGTAAGTTACTTAAATAAATGATTAAAACAGAGGATTTTTTGTACAGTTGTTGCGATACCAAATAATAATTATTTTTAAATACTTCTTGGAGAGTCTAAATATATTTTGTTTTGCTAAAATATTCACATAACAAGTATATTATGCTTTTGAATCAGAATTAACAAGATTACAAAAATTCAATGTTATTTGTTGTAAAATTGCCTTAAATAAAAGTAATATTGGCTAATTTAACCCACTTAACCCTGTCAGAACTTAATCATCAATATTTAATTTTCTTCATTGACGTCGAGAGGTTTTTTATATCAGAAAAAATATTTCATGGTTTTCAACTTTTAAAAAATGACATATTTTTTTTAAATATTAATGGATTATGACCAAATTACAAGGTTATTGTATCATCAACACAGCTTTAAATGCCCAAACGGCTGGCATTACAGTCTATGTACGGCGTTCGCACACTATTAGAATCGTAATTAAAAGGTCTCAAATCAATCATAAAATACCGAAAATACACAGGAAGAACACAGCACACAGAAACGCGCGAAAGACTGTATGACAAATTTTCTACATCAATTTATTTTTTAGACCAAGAAGACGGTTGTGATGGTGTCCGTTGTCCCGACGTGTCCAACTGTCCCACCCAGCCCTATGTACCACTTGGAGAGTGCTGTCCCATCTGTGCTGTAAGTATATTTGTGTTTCACCTTGTCTATCTGTCCCACCCAGCCGTATGTACCACTTGGAGAGTGCTGTCCCATCTGTGCTGTAAGTATATTTGTGTTCCTCCTTGTCTAAGTGTCCCACCCAGCCCTATGTACCACTAGGAGAGTGCTGTCCCATCTGTGCTGTAAGTATATTTATGCCCCACCTTGTCTAACTGTCCCATTCAGTTTTTGCATTTTTCACTAATGGCTACTTTTGTTAAACTTCTGATTTTTATCCTCCTGGCGATTATTTTAGAATACAATTTAAAATTTAAACTTTTTGTAAATATTAATAATTATTCAAATGAAGAATCAAATAATTTATTTAAATTTATTTGTCAGGGTGGTGCTCTGGAACAAGTGGATGCCTTCGGATCTGCTGGTCTTACAGGAGACCAAGGAAGTACAGGTACAGAAAATTTTACACAAATACCTCTTTACAACCGCCATTATTCTTTTTAATAGATTGGGAAAGGTGGCATGGGAGAGTTTTCATTTTTTTGTATTACTTAAGGTTTAGGTTAGGTAATATTTGGTAATGGTTTGCTCTGCAGGGTTATGGCACCGCAAGTATAGGCCCTGCAGGATTAAGGTCCACAGTGGGGGTTGGGCATAGTATATATAATTATTTATCTTTACTTGATTGTTTTTTAATTATTTTTGTTAATTTTAGGGGAATCAGGAAGACCCGGATACCGCGGACCACCTGGAGAAACCGGTCAGCCAGGTATTCCTGGAATGCCCGGACCCCCAGGACCCCAGCCGGACATTCAGCCCTTCCTGAACCAAATCCAACAGTCTCAAGGCGGAGACAAGGGACCCTCCCCGGATCCGTTTACTTACATGCAGGCTCAGGTACGAACAATTTGGTGATTTCCCTCAAAACGCCTATCGGGCATTGAACCTCCCCCACTCATTTTTTTTAATATTTGGAGAAAAAGGATGAACTGTGAGGGTAGTTTTTATCGTATTGTTAGACCCTGTGGAAGGTCTTTACCCTGCAAGGGCTTAACTTGTGGGTTTAATCAGTGCTCAATATAATCTAACCTAATGTGACCAAAGTAATAAAACAAACAAAAGCTCGAATAGGCTCTTCATGTGAATATTCCAGCAATATTTCTAGGAATCGGCAGCTGCCAACTAACAAAGAATTTACGGTCGTTTGCCTGCTTTCAAATTTTTACTTAGTTCTTGAATTTACTTTTATGTAAATACCAAATAGATCAAAAAGGTAAAGTTGAAGTATTTTAGCTACGGAATATCAGACGGACATAACAATACATTTTTTATGCTGCTAAAAGGATAAATTAGATTTAAATAATAGAGTGGCTACAATCTTAAAGTCTATGTCTGAAATAATAGTAGAATCTTTTTCCTTTCATGGTTAGATATTTGAGGACAATGATATGTAATTCTGCAGTTCACGGTAAAATGTTCCTGGTAACGCTCACTGTTTTAAGCGGCATAAGAAGGCCTACAAATAATCTGGAATAGACATAGATCAATGAGGCATAATTATCTTGCAGTACAGAGAACTGCGCGAAAAGAAAAATCTTGGCTATTCCAGATTATTTGTAGGCCTTCTTATGCCGCTTAAAATGGAGTGCGGGTATGATCTGTACGTTCAGCCGTTTGGCAGCTAGCAGCCTTTAAAATTCATAGATTTTTGGAAATATTCGTTACCAGCAATATTTACCGTGAACTGCAGTTGATCCAATCTTTTTTTTAATTCTATGATTCTTAAATTTACAATTTTATGCCTAAATTACACGAATACCATTAAATAAAACAATTAATATCAAACAGTTATTATATGATTTTGAACAATTATACCATACATTACCAAAATACTTACTAAAATTGATTTTTTGGAAAGATTTTCCATATCCATTAAAAATGTTGTTTAGACTTAGCTATCAATAATTCATACCCACTAAAGTATAATTATAGAGATTTTACAATAGAAAGATACATTTTAAGCATGGTTGTTCTTTTTTTAAATAATAGTGGCTACGCCCCTAGAGACCTTTGGAGGGAGGGTTATCCTACAACAAAAATAAACAATGTTAGACTCATAGAGTAGTTTTACTGCTCTGATTCCTACATATGTTTTGGTCATTGTAATCTGTTGAAACTACAAGTAATTTATTCTTTAAAAATCTATTTTTAGTATTACCTTACATAAAGCTTAAATCCAAGTGGTTTTTCACTCATAGGTGATAGAACATTGAAAATTGGAAAGTTGTCTTAAAAATAAATACAGTTCAGACTTCAATGAATTTAATGATTTTATGTTTTTGATTTTTTTTATAAAATCAAGATAAAAAGTTAATTATAAACTAGAAAATAATATATACATACAGGGTGTTGTTTTAAACAGATAAGAAATTCGCTTAATTATACCCAATTACCCTTTACATAAAACTAATAAATGAAAAAAAATTGTTTTGGCTTGTAAGATTTTATGTGATACTATCAGGATATTAATGTACAGATAGAAATATTAATAACCGCATCCCCCAACATATTGACCAAATAGGGGCACTTTAAATGTGTTTTTTTATTTTTTGGCGATTTCTCTTGGAAGGGTGGTGGCACCCTCCCTCCAAATAGCTGTAGACCTTCCCAGGACCTATGAGAAGCTACAATGTAAAGGAGAGTTTCGTCCAGCCGTTAGCGAGATCCTTCGGTAATGACAGACAGACAAACAACAGACAAACAGTTAGAGATCCTTTTACTTAATTATAAGGATTTGTGAGAAGGGGGTGGAGGGTGTAGGATCCACAAGCCATTTAAGGGATATTAACGCTAAATGCTGATATATGCAAATCCTATTTTCTCTGTCTCTATTTTCATAAAATGTTTGCGGAATTTTTCAGACAAAAGTATATACACAGAAGTATGATAATCAACTTAACATTAACATACCTGTACTTGGTGAATCAAACACATCCCAACTCCTTTTCAAATATTAAAATTGTTGGTTGAAAAGTTTGAGCACTGTTAATTTAAACAAATAGTAATGATTTAAACATTTAAAGCCTAACAAGGACAGAGAGTGATTATAAAACTTTGGGTGCAATTATGATTAACATTCCAATGTCCCCTCCCTCCTTTTAGTAAAAAGAGTGGATAAGAAGAAGAGATTGACACAAAACGTCTGGGAGGAAGGGAACATTGTGCGTTTATTTACACTGGTACTCAAAATCTTATAACTCAAAAACTTTGGTTACTCTTATTGATTTTAATTGGTTGGGTCAAAATTGTTAGTGTCAAAACATTTTAGCCAATCCAAAGCAAGGGTATTTTTGTTTATCAATTCGTGTTGAGAATACTTTGTTTTAAATAATTTGATGAATACAAAGTTTTATTTTGTTCACACAAAATAAACATTAAGCACGTAAATACAACAAAATTCTACCATATGGGTTTAAACAAAATATCAGATTTTTTTAAAATTCATTGTTTTTTATAACAATTACAATTATACCATAAAAAGCCAAAAAAAAGCCAGATATAGAAATATTTGCATTACTATTACGATTTATTTTCAATTACCTATTTTTTTGCTGTTTTTAACTCTAAATTATACAAATTGTTAAGATTAAACTCAAAAGAGGTGTTTCTAGGTAAAAAAAAGCTGAGTTTTGTAAAAAAAAAATGTAAAATTAACTTTTCCTTAGATACAGAAGACTTACCTACTTAATGTGCTTTTTTAGTATTCCAGACTTTAACTTCCTTTTGTCTCTTTTCTTTTTCATTTTGGTGCAATATAAATTGAAAAAGCATATCTTTTTTTCCGAAAACAAGAATAATATTATTAAAAGTACCGCAGCGATAACAATTTCTAAAAGGAATAAAATAAGGCTGTAGTATTAATCGTTAATAATAAGGCTATAAGATGTTAATACACATTTAACTTTTTAAAAGCAAAAAGAAGCGGTTAAATCTTTTGGTAAATTTAAATAAGTTAGAATTGTCCTATCGATTTTAAACTTTACATGCTGATTCCTATAATAGTTAGGTACAGAATAAGAAAGCGCAGCAACTCTATAATCGTTACCAAAAAGTCCCTACGTCCATTTAAAACAAGCTGTTTTTTCTACTTCTTTGACAACAAATATTTGTTTGATAAAATTATCCTATTCATCTGACTTTTTGAATATTGATTCCTATTACATCAAGGTACAATGTTATAAGCGAAGCATCTCTACAATCAAGCCTAAAAACGGCAGTATGTCCTTAAACAGCACCATGTATATAATCAGTTTTGCTTACACTTTTGTATATACATTAATATTCAGTCTATCTATTTCTGACACTCTACAAGTTTAAATGTCCGTTTGTCCTTCCATTTCAGAGCTTCGCTTTTATGGATGTTGTAATGCTTGTTTATTCACAAAATTGATTTTAAAGATTATTTTAGTTTTATAGCTATTAGGCTTTAACTTGTAAAAAAAGTAATATATAAGTATTTATTTATACATGCTTATATAATACTAATACATACATGTATATTCTTATAGTTTTACTGCGACAAAACTGCCCAGCAAATGGCCAACACTTTATCTGCAAATTAAAACTTTCAATTTCTAACTTTAAGAATAAAAGGTTTAACATTTTAGTTGTAATATAAAGATTTTTTGCTTATAGAAGTTGTAAAGGGAAAGAGGCATAAGACAATGTAATCTATAAATGGATACAAAATATACATGGATATTATGACAGGGGAAATCTTGTCGTCAATTTAGCTTGCTAACATGGAACTCATTTATCGGCCAGTTCGTTCATTCAGTATGAGAAGAGAGAATGGGGTATCGTTATCTTAGCCCGCTGCGAGTTTCATTTTATTAGAGAACATGAAAATATGGTTTAACATCCAAGTAATAATATATCCAATAAGTTATATTTGTACAATTTCAGAGTATATGCATTGTATTTTTTTACCAAAATTAATTTTAGGTTGGACCTGTGGGACCCCGTGGTTCTCCTGGTATGCGTGGCCCCCCCGGCCCCCAGGGTTTCATGGGACCCCAGGGAGATTCTGGCGACCCCGGACAAACAGGCTCCCCGGGTATGATGGGTGCCCCTGGACCTATGGGTCCCCCCGGAAAAGAAGGAGAACCAGGTAATTCATTTTGCGCATTTTTATTTTTCAAAGTGTTGCCGCTTGCGGATTTTTTTCTAGAATCAATATTTTTGTAGGGAGGTTTTATGCCATTTTATAAAGCATAAAACCTGAAAATATAAAAATTGGTATTTTGTTCTTTTTACAAAATCAAGGTATATAATTTTCTTATTTGCTTTATTTTATTTCAATTTTTTTTATTTAAATTTAAAACATTTTAAACTTAATTAAATGAAAATGTAAATTAAACTGATTAGTTATATATTTGATTTTACTGTTTAGAATTTTACTAATTTAATTGTACAATATTTATGGAATTAGGGGATATGACAATGAAAGATAAAATAATATTGCCCCATTTTTAGTGTATTATATTGCCATAAATAGGTGGTTTATGATTTAAATTTTGGATCTACTGCAGTTCACGGTAAAATATTGCTGGTAACGAATATTAAAAAAAAATCTATGAATTTTAAAGGCTGCTAGCTGCCAAACGGCTGAACGTACAGATCATACCCGCACATCATTTTAAGCGGTATAAGAAGGCCTACAAATAATCTGGAATAGCCAAGATCCA
>LS052572.1:0-10242 GCA_900241095.1 Acartia tonsa | reverse complement strand
TAACTCTATTCCACCCTCAACTGAAAATAATTGATAAAATAATTTGAGGGGGATAGAATGGTGTCTTATAACACTCCTATTAACGGCAAGAGAATCTCTGTTTCACTGATATTTCTTTTATGATTGTATAAGGAAGGTCTGTTAGTTTAAACTACTTAAAGGGAGCCTGCAGGAAATACACAACTTTTACAGCTAAAAGATGGCCACAAATAGATCAAATAGCCTTAATTTAAAGCCTCTAGAATCAAAAGCCTATAACGTTTTTTTTGTTATTTAAGCTAGAGGCTTCAAATTTGGGGTATTGGGTCTACTTGTGGCAGAATTTCAGCAGTGAGGGCGCTGTATTTCATACAGGCTTCCTTTAATAATGCATACTGAAATCATTTTTTACCTTTTTTATATCCTTCTGGGTCACCTAAGGAGACAATATCTTCAAATTTAAATTAAATTAAGAATAAAAAATTACTTCTGGATATGAGCAAAATAAACTTTACCTTTTTTCTCTGGTAAAACTTTATTACTTTGATCACCTAAATTAAATTTAAATTCTATTATATTTGATCATGTTTACCATACACCATACACCACAATTTATTGCAAAATATGGAGGGAGGAGGATGGGTTCTGGTTTTGACTAGGAACTAGGCACTTTGAGTGAAACGACCAGCAATTGGGGTCGAGTTTAACTGGATGTCAAGAAAATAAAACATTATGATAACCGGTTCTACCCCATTCCCCACTTTCCCTTACATTAAGAAATTCTTCAGGTTGGATGGAAATATTGTAACTTGCGCTTGCAATCAAACTTGTTAAATGCACTCCATGCAATTATCCCTTTACATTAGCGTTTTTCTTGAAAAGAATTTTTATATTTTTTGCTAATCATGAATAACATTTACCAACTATACTACCATCTAAGAGTCTTGGTGTTGGGTATGGAATTTTACCTTCGAAAAAGAGCAATTAAATTTTATTTAATTTATCTAAAAGCATATTACTGTGTACCAAAACTACATTTGCCAAAGATACGTTAATAAGCAATTGTTTTATTTTTTTGTTGGTTTATGATATGTTCGCAGGAAATTCTTAAAACTATACAAGAATTATATTTTTGAAATCAGAAAGACAAAAGAGAAAAAGTATCAATCTAGATATCTATCTGGATAAATAAGAATAGTATACCCTGTAGTAATAATAAATGTTATTGAAATATTACTGAGGAAGATTACTTTGTAATTTTGGTCTACATCCAATACCAGGCTGTGAGGTGCACCAAGCATTATTCACACATCTAAAAAGTGTAAAACAAAAGAAAAACTGCTTAAATAGAGAATATTGTTTAAGGGCATAATTATATTTTTAGAACTTGATTATATAGATGCTTTGCTTACAACATTTTACCTTGATGTTATAGGAATCATTATTTCAAAAATCAGATGAATAATGTAATTATAACACATAAAAAATTGTTGTTAAAAAGGTTAAAAATCAACATGTATGAAATGGACATACGGACTCCCTGGAAACGATAAGAGTGTTGCTACGCTTCTTAAATCGCACCTATCTGTTATAGAAAAAACCAGGCAATGTTTGAAATTGATCTATGAATGGATATAAATCTTTATTTTAGCCAGCTACATGTTTTACTTTATTAGTTTACATGATAATCTGGTGTAAGATCCAAATAATAAAAAATCCATTGATCTACGAAAGAGGTTGTATAGTATGGCCTAAAACCTATTTACCTGAGAATTAAAGAAATTTAACTTACTTAGCTGTTACGGGTCTAATTGTTTCATATCCTGGATCACATTTCAAGGCACAATTTATTCCATCACATTCCCAGCTACCAAATTCTAAAATTATAGGATTGTGATTCCAAAACCACAATCTTTTCCATTACACTCAAGCTTCCAAATTCTATAATACCGAAATGTAAAGTTGAGATTTTATGTAAATAAGTCGACTAAAAAATTCTATGCATTTAACTACCTAAATTTCTAAGATGCTTTTTTGGTGCCTATTATGACGTCATTCTAACCTACCTTTGGTCAATTAAAATGTATACTAGCCTGTCATTGGTCATTTAATCTTTGTATTGGCCTATCATTGGTTATTTTAATTGTATGGCGTCATTTTTTTAATTGGCACTATAAACAGCTTCTGTTTCTAATGATGAAAATGATTATAATTCTGGTATAAAGCTGAATTAGCAAACCTGCTCCTGGTAGAAAGTCACAGGTACGGGTTGGATCATCTCTGACACATTTGATGGAAGCTGGCGGAGAGTCCCACTTATTCTCAACACAATTTATTATGTTATCTTTGTCTGGTCTAAATTAAATAAAGAAGTTCTTTATAGTGTCTAAAATAATGACGTCATGCAATACAAATGACCAATAATAGGCCAGTATATGCATTGTAATTGACCAATAATAAAATGTATACTGGCCTATTATTGGGCATTTTATTTTATAACGTCATTTTTTAGGCACTACAAGCTACTTCAATGAAGATCTTTATGAAGTATCTATAATAAATGACGTCATAAATTCATATGACCAATGATAGGCCAATACACAAACTAAATTATCAATGGCATCCCAGTATACATTTTAATTTTTAAGTTGTAGGCCAGTAGGACGTATGTTTTTTAGGCACTATAAAAGTTTCTTGAATAGTATCTTTTTTTATGTGAACGTTTATGTCTGTCTATATTGCTCACTGTAGCCTGATGGATGTTTCTTTTTTTCTTTTTTTCAAGGACTATACATAGAAAAGGCTCCTTCGTAATACAAAGATTAAACAAGGATAACAACATCCATAAAAGCGAAGCTCTGAAGCAATAGGACAAACAAACATTAACACTTGTAGAGTGTAACAACGGGAAAAAAACTATATTATTGTTACCTGTATCCTTTATTGCACTGAAGCTCACAAGATTCTAATGATTTTTCTCCCATACACTTCCATTTCCCATTCTTCTGCTCTATTGGTATTCCCATCTTTTCTGGATCTATGCAGACGCTGTTCCTTAACAAATAAGATGGCATTAATCTATAATTCAAAATATCCGTCCGTCTGTTACAGACAAAGTGGGAGAAACGTGATTTTCTCGGCTCCTATTCAAGACAGACAGCTGACAGTTTAGGAATTAAACAAGTTTATAGTCGTCATATTTCAACCAAGTTTCATCAAGATTTGTCTAATAATTGGGGTGCTAGATCGATTTCTAGATTTTTAGGTTTTCATGATTTTCTCGATTCCTATTTGAAAATTTCACTTTTTTCATTATCATTTATCTATTAATTGCGGTGCTAGATTGATTATTAGCATTTTAAATTCTTGATTTTAAAGGTTTCGTGATAATTAAATTTAATGTTTATTTTTATGACACTGTTCTATCGTTAATTTTTATCCAATATCCATCAATAATTTTTTGCAATTTAGACTGATTACTCAAAAATTTATCAATGTACTAAGTGATTCTTTGCCTCAAAGTTATCAAATTCCACTAATAATTGGAGGAACACAGCATAGTCTTTTTACCTGTTTATTGATTTATCTCCGCTTGGAGAATGTCCGTCTCTGTTCCATCCGGGTGGAAATATTTCTTCTTTAATTCTATTCCCATCCCTGGAAGTCAAACTAAAAAAAGGAATAGTTATTTATCGCATAGTATTATAAAACAGTTCTCCGCGGATAGAAAAATGTACAGTAATAAGATTAAAACCATTTTTTCCGCCCCCCTCCATATTTTCATCTTTAGTTTTAAAATAAAAAGAGAAAAAAATTGGAGGGGTTCTAGAGGTGATTCCTCTTGAGAGGTTGGTAGTACCCTCCCCAAAAATAGTTATAAATCTTGCCGGGACCTATAAAAAGCTACCCTGTAAAGGAGAACCATCTTATTTCAGGGTTTGGCGAGATTCTTTGCTACAGACAGAAAAACCTTACTACTTTATATAATACGATACTAAAATAAAAATAAAATTACTCTGGACATGATAGAAGATCAATCTTGGGTGCCCAGCCCTGAGTAGTGCAAACTGTCATCTGGTGACCCAGGGATAGAGTTATATTCATGTTTCCATTATTCTTCGGACAGTTCAGCACACACACTTCTCCCAGGCGGTCAATTCCAGAAGCTGGACAGTCCTGAAAAAGGTTGCGCCATCACTTTCAGATAAAAAAAATAGTTGCATATAACTATCAAATTAGCTTTGTTCAATAGAAGAGCCATTAGAGTAAAACACCTGAGGGGGAAGGGGTTAAATAACTGTATGTCTCCTGCCAAAGACCCTGTGCTGACTTTCAATTTTGTCTTTGAAAATAAACGAATAGCGTCGGGAATGATAACACAGCCAAATCGCTACAAAAGAGTAGAAAACAATTTACTAGTGGACGAAAAAGGTCCTTAGTAGGGGGATTTATGTAGTTGTCTGGTTATATATTTATCTTAAACCTTAAAGTTATCATAATTTTAATAAATTACTTACAACTTTAGGCTTCAAGCAATTCCATCTATCCTTGATTGTCATAGTTTTAACATCTGGACAATCCAGCTTTTTACAGGTTAATGGCATCATTGGGGGAGCACTCACCCAACCTAAACAAAATGTATTCAATCCCTTATGAAAGTGTCAGGTTTTATTACTCTCAGACTCTCAATAGAAGCAGCTTATAGTGCCTAATAAAAAATGACGTCATACAATACAAATGACCAATGATAGACCAATATACATTTTACCAGTGGTCAAATACAATCATTAGTCATTTGTATTGTATGACGCCATTTTTTACTAGGAACTATAAGCTGTTTCTTCTCAATATGTTTTTTAATCTGTCAATGTGTATAAAAAAAGTAACAGAATGTCTGAGAGTCTGATCCGATATGGTCCTTCTTTAAATAAAGCTTCTCATATGTCCTAGGAAGGTTTAAACTATTTTTGGGAGGATACCAAAAGAGAAATCACCCCTAGAAAAAAATGTCTTCATTAAAAAATTATTTTTACTTTTTCTCTCTGAAACTAAAATTTTTGAAAATTTGGGAGGGATCTCGACTTCCTCTTCTCCACCTTGAGTACCCCTAGAGACGTCTAGGGGCATAACTGCATTCAACAATGAAATAAACAATAATTTTGCATAGCAATGATTAAAGCTTACCTCCAATAGTACATGTTGCATACACTTGACCACTTATAATTGAATCTTTAGCACACATCAATCTTAAAATTTCTGTAAGTTGGTGAATAAAGTTTAAAATTATATTCTAGTATATTGTTAGTTACACAATTTTAGGTAGAATTTAAGCTCTCTATGTCTTTTTAGATTGGCTGTTTTAAAGTTGAGGCACACAAATTTAGTTAACAGTAGCCCATGGCTTGATTCAATAAATCTACATACTTATGTAATAGGATGTCTTTCTGTCTGTCTGTATGGAAGGTTCTTACTAAACTGATATGGTTCTCCTTTACAATGGAGCTTGTCATAGGTCATAGGCCCCTCTTAACAAAAAAAAATTCTTTTTCTTTTAAAACTAAAATTGAAACTAATGGAGTCAATTCCCCAAACAAACCCTCAAATGCCCCTAGAGGCCTCTAGAGGTGTATCACTAGTTATTTATATATTAAATAAAAATAAATGTAAATTTACCTACAGTATGCTCCAAACTCTAATTTGTCTGGGCAGTTCCAAACAAAATCTTTGCCCTTAATGTGATTTAAAGACATATAAAATTTTACCATAAAGACTAGTTTAACATTTGGTTTATAGAAGGGTTTAAATCATGAAACTTCCTAGAATTTTGGCATCTTAAAAAGTACACAAAATTAAAATCAAAAATCCTTCTGTATTCAACAAATTATGATGTTTTCTTGAAAATACTTACAAAATCTTGTAATGTTGATTTCTTGCATCCCATTTCAGTGACTAGATCAGCCATAGGTTGCCCAGCACGTGTATTATCATCTGCTAATCCGCCACTTTTGTCATTTCTAGATTCTACTTTCTCCTCCTCATCTCCTTGCTGAATTATGTTCAAATGATTTCCATATGATTAAAACCTGTCATTATTACCTACCTAGTGTCAGTGAAGGTGAGGTCCTTTTTGACATCAAGTGGTCATCCAAGCACCCCATGGCTTCCTTTATTTTAACTGAATGTGCTATTGTAAAGCCCAGGGGTACTAGTAGAACCCAAAAGACAACCAACCCTTTGATTGCACAACCTTTGTCTGAAAGTTCTAACCAGGGATTTAAAGTGTTGTACATGTTTTTAAACAAAGGATTCCAGCCACTATTACAATTAGTGTCACAAGCAAGACAAAGCAGCATTAGGTACCATTTTTAAGTCTCTAGAATGACGTGATGTGGCCCAAACTCACTCCAACAACTCCCTGACAGCAAGCAAGAATGCCTGGAAGCTCACTAATTCAGGTCAAAGGAATCAATACATGAACATAACTTTATTAAATGTAAGCTATGATATTCTTGTTTCGCCTAAAAAAGGAGTCAAAACAGAAGTATAAATAAGGAGTAGCTTTGCTATTAAAATCATTTATAGACATTTCCTCAAAATTTCTTACATCATCACCAACAGAATCATTTGTATCAGCATTGGTTTCATCATCACTCATTTGTCCTTCTTGAATACCAAATGCTGACTTTGGATCTGATATTATCTGTTCTGACATTTGTTGTTCTTCATTGTTCTTTTGTCTTTCCTTTATATTGAGCTTTGGATGCATGCCAGGCATTTGTTGTTTCATTAATTCCTCATAAATTTCTTCTGCTTCTTTTGCTTTATCAACATTTGGATCATTTTCTGGCATATCAAGTGCTTGATTATTTGGTGAAGCTAGCGGTAATTGTCTGTTATCCGATTGTTTTGTTTCAGTTCTGATAATATTAAATTATCTTTCTTCCTTTTCTTAAATTGCTACTGAATTTCCCTTTGCCAAGGGGATGGGGGTGTAATGGTTGGTTCGCCAAACTCCTTAATTTAACAATCCTTGTTAAGAAAGAAGTCTAACTGTGCATTCTACAAAGTTGTTCATATAAGACATTTTAACCCCTTTAATTATGTTGCATTTGTTGCCTATGTAGATTAGAACTAAGTATCCTCCCAATTACTTGTATGAATTACCCTAATTAAAAGATAAATCAAAAAGAGAAAGTTTAATATTCCTTGACTGCATATCTTCATTTTCATCATTAAAATCTTCTCCTCCCTCAAACATTGGATCCTCATCCTTCATTCAGAAATGTAAATCTTTCAATTGTACTACGAATATTTCTTTCTCTTATGGTCAAAGTGTTAAAACATATCTTTTAAAGTATATTGATCTTTATTATATATACTTCTTAACATGCTTTGAAAAAAAACACATATGTACAATTTAAAGTGATTTCATCCTAGTCTAAAGTATTAGCCTAAACTGATTCTACATTCCTGTTCTGCATCTTTGGCATCCCAAACCTCTGATTCCATATCAGTTTCATCTTCTTCAAAGGCATCATCTTTCTCCATATTCTCATAATCATCATCTGAATTTGTAAAATCACCTAAAATATTTAATTACAAGGTTTTAGAAGATAAGGTGTTTGATTTTTTATGTCCATTCGCCCATCAGACAACCAACCCTTTGATTGCACGACCTTTGCCTGGAAAGCCCTCAATGTGCATGGAAGTGAGTTGCACCTGTTTTGAGCCAAGTCATTCCCCTACTCTAACTATTTATGTCGCACAACTGACATAGCAGGCAGTAGGAACCATTCTTTACATCCTTAGTTATGATGAAGTGTCGGGCAAAGATTCAAACTGATTACCTTTCAAAGATTCAAACGGAAGTGTTAGGCCACAGTCGCAGGTTAGATTAAACAAGTATCCTTACCCTTTTTATCATGAGTATCTTGGATGATTTCTGCCTCATTGTCTGGTGCTTCTTCTTCAATATCAACAACTTCCACATAATCATTGTTGGAAGGGTTCCAGGTTTCATCATTGCTCTCATCTTAAATTATGTTTATACTAGCGGCTACGCCCCCAAACCTCTAGTAGCACTAATGGAATCTTTTAAAATGCATAATTTTAGAAATAATTTCTCCATGGTAAGATGAGCTTTTCTTATTCATGTTTATTCACATTTCCGAGACTAGCGCCGCCCTGCGGGAATTTTCAAAATATTTTTTGGGTATTTTTGGTGATTTCTCTTGAGAGGGTGGTGTTAATCTCTCCCAAAATAGTTATTAACCGTCCCAGGACCTATGAGAAGCTACCCTGTAAATGAGAACTTTATTGGTTCAGCGGTTAGCAAGATCCTTGGAACAGACATACACACACACAAACATCCTCTAACTTTATTATAAGGATGTCTAGGATATATCCGCAGCTTACAATCTGCCTCTATGCAGTTTTCTACTTTTAATTTATTTCTTTGTTCCTTTTCTAGGGAGTTCCTTTCTTGTTATAAAGTTAATCATTTATTTAATGTAAAATGTCATGAAAGCAATACTCACTTAAAAATAAAGCAATAATAAATGAAAATTTTAACTATGTCTCTTTAAAGTCACTACCATAACCTTTTTAGATAAATTGTTTTAATTAAAGCAAAGCTTTTCTATGGTTAAGGTTGGTCCGTCTGTCCGTCCGGCACGGTTAGCCTTTTCTGTTAATTTAAACATGCTTGAAGTGTCCTATTTTTTCAAACTTTGTATGATGAATCCTATAACAATTAGGTACGATTTAGGTATCGTAGTAACTCTATAATCGTTACCAGAAAGTCCGTATGTTCATTTAAAAGAAACTGATTTTTGTCTTTAAACCGTAGGTATGTCCTTAAACAGCATTTAAGCAGTTTTGCAACAAATTTGATTACAATTTCGTTCAGACTTTTACATATAATATTTTGATTTATATTCTACTTATCCAATTCTGACTATATACAAGTGTAAATGTTTTTTGTCTTAACGTTTCAGAGTTCCGCAAATATGGATGTTGTCATCCTTGTTTTGATTCTGTATTGAATTCATTTTTTACCAGTGTGATGTTCATTGGCATTAGTTTCATCATCTATGTATTCTAAATAATGATAGAAAAATATATTACTTTTATATTATATTCTAATTCAGTCAAGTCGTTATAAGATTTAATAGGTTTTAGGTTTTGGCTAGGAGCTTTTCTGCAACCTGAAGAAATTTCATAAATCCATTTTGCTCTAAAGATTTAAAAACTCCATTTTATCATTATTATTAGCACGAATAGAATTTTTTGGGGACTGAACTATAAAGATAATTCTGCTCCAATGTGTTCATAAACAGAATTATATCTACATTTTGATCTGGAGAGTTGTAATTATAAAAATAAGCAGGTATAGTTCCATCCGTGACAACGACTCTTAAGGGGCGTTTCGTCGTTTTTTCACAGTAGTTTCTTATAGGTTATTTCAGGTTAGGTTAGGTGATTGCCCCGCAGGGTTAGGGCATTGACCCCACATGTTTAGAGCCTCCCGCAGTGGCTAGAAATAGGAAAAAATGTATATTAAGGCTCATAAACATAAAAATTCTAAACTGCTTTGTTTGACATAAATACAAAAGTAACATTACCTCCATTTTGTTCTGGAGGATTATTAATATAAACAGAATCTTCAACCTCCAGGTCATCTGTAAAACTTTCATCTAAATAATATTAAAATGTGTATCCTTATAATAAAGTATCAGAATGTTTGTATGTTTGTCTGTCTGTCTGTACTGATAAAACTGATTTGGATTTCCTTTAAAGGGTAGCTTTTCATAGGTCCTGGGAAGGTTTATAACTATTTTGGGGGAGGGCACCAAAAGGAATCACCCTAGGAAAAAAAAGAAAAAAAAATTTGGATTAAAATTGGGTTATCGAATTTAACTCCCCAATCTATGCCTCTAGGGGCATAACCGCTAATTTTAAATAATTAAAGAAATTAAACAAAGAGTAGCCTTGCCAAGGACGTCCAAGCTTTTTTGAGTGGAGGAAATATTGGTTTCAAATGTTTAAGGGTGGCAATCTATCTTATTTTCTGCAATTTTTAGGGGGGTAAAATGAACGATTTCAAAGTTTGAGTGGGGTAATCACCCCTCTATCCACCCCACCACTTGTCTTGCCCTTTGTATTAAAAATTTTCAATATACCTTTTATTCTTTGTCTACTTTTCTTCTTAGGATCAGCTAACAAAGCTGGAATTATTAAAACTGTTGTTATAATTATTTTCCA
>LS052567.1:10968-15599 GCA_900241095.1 Acartia tonsa | reverse complement strand
CCACTCGCCCCCCCCCCCCCCACAACACCCCCCGGGGCCCCACCCCCCCCACCCCCCCCAAACCAAAACCCCCGGGGGGGGGGGGGGCCACCCCTTTACCCCCCCCCCACCCCATTGGACGTCCTTGGCGCATACACTCTTTATTTGTCTATGTTGGTTTGTCTGACTGTCTAATTTGCTTTTTTGGATGTTGTCAAACTTGATTTCAGGGACATCCTCAAGGAAGGGTGGTGTTTAGTCCCCCCCCACCACCACAAATACAAAATTTATAAATAAAAAGCTTGGACGTCTTCGAAACAAAAAAAGAAAAAGTATAGAATAGAATCTAGCTAGGTAGACGAATCTGCCTGGCTAGCCTGAAATAAAATTGGAACTTTTAAAAGTCCCAAAAGTTGTTATGGCTTTTAGTAAAAGCGCATCATTACAGAAATTATCCAGATATATTACTAAAATAAATGCCTGTTTTAATAATTTACTGAAAGCCATACCGACTGGCATTCGGCCATTCACAATGGATTCAAACTTAAAAACCATGAAAAAAATTGAATTTAAACATGAATCTAATAAAAATGGCTGAGAAATATTTGGACAAAAAAAATTATATTGGCACATTCGATATATTTTCTTTTAAAAAGTATCATTTCAGTTTTGTCCAATTCAAGTTGTTTATAAGTTTTTTATTGCGCAAGCGCGACTTTTCTTCAATTTTCCAAGATATATTTTAGGTTTTCAATTCTATACTTTATCTTCACCCTCTGTTTTGTATGTAGAGTAACGAAGTGCACTCTGCAGAAGTACGGTAGCTCTGGTAGTATTCAGCTGCACGACTCCATGTGCGTCCTACCCATCAACATCATCAACGAGAAGATCTACGTGTTCCTCTGGTTCTGGTTTGTCATCCTTGCCTTCATGACTGCTATTGGTAAGTATATAGTCTATATGCAAAAGCAATATTATGTTTACCGGTGTGTTTTTTAGTAAAGAACGTGTCCTAACTTTTGTGATTTTGTTTGACCCCATTCGTGACGAGCAAACAAAGTTCAAAGTTTTGATTCACCGGGCTTCAACAAAATAGATTTTTTCTATAATTACTCAACAGAATTAAAAAAGTAAGCCGTCAAATTAAAGATCTTACTACCTATTTTTGTTCATAATGGCAATTTTCTTCTGTTTTTGCGTTTTAGTACCTTAAAACCAACTGAATGTTTTTTAAAACTTTAATTACTTTAAAAAGAAGAGGTCTACAAAAAAACCGATTGCATATCTAAATTCTTTGGATCATTTTACATCTACTACTTACTAAAAGCACCGAGTAGCCATTTTTTTTTTAAATCACAAAAGTTAGGACACGTTCTTTACAAATTATTACTTGATTTACTATTCTTAATGTAAGAGATATAGAGATATTTTGTGTTTGTTTGTTTGTCTATAATATACTAGAGGTGGCGTTCTAAAATTATCCCGCTATTAGCTAGATTGAATATTAATCTTTTTCTTCCATTGTCCTATCCCTGTTTAAAGTATTAAAGTATTTATAATTTTGCCTCTCTTTCTTTAAAATATTTTAGGATCCTAATATTTTTTATTTCAAATTATCGTCCTGAAAGGGTTAAAATGTTTAGTTAACTGTTAAATTTTAGTTCAATATTTGACCACGTAATGCTAGTATCAAATTATTTTAAAACTAAATTTTCTTTTATTTACAATATCATAAATTTAAATTTTCTATTTTATGGATAGAAATTTAATACTTCAATATAATTCAGATAGCAGCATGAAATAAAAAGAAATAATTTATTCTTCATACGGTAAAATAATGGGTCTTATTGTTCTGGTCATTGAGTGTTTATTACGGATTATTGGAGCACTATGAGTTTTAAACATTTATCGCTTGGATAACTTGAGCTCATATATAAACATTTATTTCCTATATAGATCTGTCATGGATCTTGATGCAAGAAAGCAGGCTGTTTTGTAAATGTTAAAAATTGGAAGATTTTATTAAACAAAAGTTCCCTCAAATATAAGTATTAAATAATGAATAAAATTACCCTAATATAGATTAAAATTATTGGTAGTAAAGTTTGAAAACTTTTTGTTTAAACCAACCAATCATGGTTTTAGTTTCAAATTTTTTAAGCCAATAAATAGGAGAACGTTTTTTTATAAAACTTTGGGTACTAATTTGATTTAAAGTCCAATGTTCCCACCTTTTGTGGTTAAGGGGGGAGGGGTAATTGGGATAAATCAAAGTATTATGGATAGTGTAGAAATATATTCTCAAGGGGTCAACTACATTTCTCAAAACAACAAATTTTCACATTTTAAATTGTCGATTATTGATTTCTCGTTTCGAGAATCAATATTTCGTTGAATTTGAAGGATATCTCCCGGAAGAGAAAAACTATTTTGCCCTCTACATGCTTATCCGAAATTGTTGGTGAGATGATAAGTTTGAATCTAGGCAAAAACTACGTTATAACTAAAAACTTACACAACATTGATATTAGGGGTAAGGGGTGATGCTTTGGCCAAAAACAGGTGCAACTCATTTCCAACAGTTGAAACTTCAAGGCAAAGGTCGTGTAATCACAGGTTGAAGAATACAAGAATAAAGATAGAGGAAAAGCTAAATATTTATTTGAAAACATTTGAACTAATGTTATTTGACAACTTTGTAAAATGGTTATTATGGATATACAATATATACAGTGAGATACAAAAATATATCTGGGTCGAATGACAATTTATATCATCTACTATTTAGATTTATCATCTTTACTAGTTTGAACTGAATAATTAGATAGATAGATAAATAAATTGGAAGATAGATAGATAGATATAAATATAGCTTTATGGAATGTAGGTAGATAGATAGATAGAGAAAGCAAACGTAATAAGAATTGAATAATTTTAGGTGTGGCTTTAGGCTATATTGGTATACATACATATTTCACGTCCCGTCTTAATATAATCAAGACTTTAGGCTAAAATTGTTAAAAACAAAGATGTACTATTGTATTGCAGTATTTAAATCTTAAAAATCAAAAGAATTTACTTACAAAAATTGAACCAAAACACCGTGTATGGCTTTTTAAACAGCTTGCCGCGGAGAAGTAATATGTAAATAAAACATAATTTTAAGTACTTACGTTTCCGAGAACGTTTCTATAAAATAAAAAAAGTGTATTTTTTGTGATTTGAAACAGTTACTTGATTGGGTTAAGGACAGGTGTGATTTGAATGTACATTAGCTTGAAACAAATATACTTTTAGGAAACTAACAAATCATAAAAGAAAGTATTTTTGAATTTTATTTTTACTACTTTTTGTAGTAATATTGTAATGTTCAATAATAAATAAAATCTAATGATATTGAATTTGACAAGAACAGCCAAAAATTAAACAACAATTGTTTTTTTTTCATAAAAAAAATTCAGGCGTTTATTTTAAATAGCAGCCATGTAATTCTAGTTTCCCCATAGTGTTAAAAACAGACTAACGGACGAACAAAATAAAATATTGTAAGTGTTTACATGTTTACAAGAAATTCAGAAGAATTTTGGATGGAAGAAGATATGAAAGACTTACATACAGACAGACAGACAAGGTTAGTTACAGAGTAGCTTCACTACTAATAATGAGCAATTTTTTGTAAATGTATGCAGCAGCTTAGAGTGCCTATAAAAATTACGTCATAAAATACAAATGACCAATGATAGGGCAGTATACATTTCACCATTGGTCAATCTAAATGTGACGTCATTTTTTATTAGGCACTATAACTAACTTCTACATGTAATTATGATTATCAAAGACATCAATAACTTCAATGCAATATTGTATCTCATTATGAATAAATAACAACAATCTGCTCATAATTGAGTTGAGATTGGAAAAAATTAAACAATAGTTCTTCTAATAATCATAATTTGATAAAGAAGCAACTCTGTGATTCGGGTTGTTGATTTTTGCATTTCAAAGTTGGAGTCTATAAATTATAATGAAAAGATAGGTGCATATATTAAATCTTGATTGGTTGGTCATAGCTTTAGTGTGTAAAATGGTTAACCATTATTTTAATCTACAGATAAATCATCTTTGTTGATCAGCATTTAGGATGTACATTAATTTAACGTGTATTGTCCTTAACTTAAGAATTTTATTCTTTTTTACCCATTTTTCTAGTTTTCATATGTATAATCATACTGTACAATTTACATATATGTAATTTTATTCTGGTCTGTGCTATTTTGCTATTTATGTATTAACTTTACCTGCATTGGATGTTATCAATATCATCCTTGTTTTTTTTTACTAATAAAATCTATAAAAGATACCATTTGTTGGCTTTATCTATCTAATAGTTCTTCTACCCTCGGAAGTTGTCATCCTTGTTTAAGATATAAAATATCTGAAAAAGAAGTAAAAATGTAATTGTATGTATGTTTATGTACAATTAACCTATATAGATACTAGTAGAGATGTAGTCAGGGATCTTAAGGGATAAGACAATGGAGGATAAATCGATTTTCATCCCCAAAAATAATAAACGAAATTCCCCCATCTGTAGATTAAATTTATTGTTGGAAATTAAAGGTATGAACTAACCAACCAAACTTCAGTAAAAG
>LS052567.1:3468-5968 GCA_900241095.1 Acartia tonsa | reverse complement strand
TATAAAAACCAACGGCTACGGTTTTGCCCCTAGAGTCCCCTTGGGGTATTTTAGGGAGGGAAGGTGTGAAGTCGATCTTTATTTAGTAAATCAAGAGTTGTTTGGTGGGGGGATAGCTCTCGGCCCCCTTGCATACCAAGCCGGAGCCCTCGGCTCCCTAGCCTATAACCTAACCTAACCTAAAATAGTTGTTCTCGGGGGGAGGGGAACTCAAATTTTCAAAATTGAAAAAAAAATTTGTAAGAGGATAACGCCAAAAAAGGATACATCTAAAATATGACAGAAGGATAGTTGAAGAGAAAGACATACATACATAATTAAAAATAGAGTAGCTTCTATACTTAAATTGCCATATCATAAACAAAAAAAACGGAGGAAATATACGAACTTTCAGTGGTCAGACATGGTGTAAAGTAAGTTATGAAGTAGATTTCTACCTATAAGGAAATGAAGATGATTAAAGTACCTCTAGAGATTATGACGTCGTACGATAGAATAGCAAATGAGAGGCCAGTATACACTGTAATTGACCATTGGTAAAATTAATGCTGGACTCTCATTGGTTATTTTATCGTAAGACGTCATAATCTGTGTAGGGACTGTAATCATCTTCTATGGAAATCTATCATCACACGACTTGACTGGATAAAATGATGTACTTGAGCAAAAAAAGAGATAATTCCAAAGCTTCTCCAATATTTCAACAAGAACGATTACGCCCAATGTTAGCTAATTTATAAATCCAACAAATTTAACGGATTGTTAAACAAACCATAGCAGGAATATTAAGGGATAAAACAATGTGAAATAAATTAATTCAAATTTCCAATCACATCTTCTATTAACGTAAATCATTGATGGAAAGTTTGGAGACTAATAGTTTGAACAAACAAATCAGGATCTAAGAAAAGTACCCAAGGTTTTAAAGCCAAAGTATGAGGGATAATATTATAATTTCGGTGCAAAGCTTCCGTTTACCTATCGACAACCAATCCTTTCATTGCACGATCTTTGTATTAAAATCCTAAATGTGCATGGTAATGAGTTGCACCTTTTTGGGCCACGGTTTTACTCTTACAACTATTTATGTCGCACACCTGACATAACAGCAGTAGAAAGCATTTTTATCGTCTTTAGTTAAGCAGACTCGAACCTATCACCTCCCTGACGAAGAGCGGATGCGCTATATGTTGAGCCAAGGTCGCGAGTACTAGTGTAATTTACAGTCCAATTTACAAATAAAAAAGTTAAAATAGAGTAAACTTGTTGAAAAATGAAAAACCGACCAACAAACAAACAGGATTAGGTGTAGAATAGCTTCGCTACCTATCAAAGATAATTCAAAGCTTTTCTAATATTTAAAAAGTTCTGAGAATTGTATCAAGAGAGAAGTAACTCAGTTAAATCAACGGAATTATCTTTTTGGATACAAGAACAAGAACGATACAACAGCGCATCCATTGACGGCGAAAACTTGTTGAATATGGGGAATTCCTTGCATATAGATATAGAAAATACAAGGTTTGTTAATATCTGTAACACTTTATTGTTCTTTTTAAATCTAAATATTTTAAGCAATTTGTTACTTTGTTTCTTACTAGCGGGTTCTTGTATTCGAAGGTTTAGGGAATGATAGAAAAATAGCCTAAAACCATCCAAAAACCCATGTGAAACTTTCCTAAATTAAAGAACTCATACGGTTCAGTAGTTTTCGAAAACTTAAGCTACAGAAAAAAAACCTCATTACTTTAGAATCTTAAGATACAGACCAAAAAAACTGTAATGACGGAAAAGATTCTCATTGTTTTGCTTTAAAGATTTGTAAAAACTTTTTGTTTATTTCATTAATTCTTTCTTACTATATATTGGCCGTTTTCGAAATCTAATCCATATATTAGATAGACCATAATTTTACATAAGAATATAATTTAAGAAAAGCTACGCCATTAAAAAAACGGTTTAAAAAACTGGAGTGTAAGGAAACCAATCTATAAAATCAGAATTGTGAATTTAACTGATTTTTCTCTTCTAAGCTAGCAGCCTCTTTTAGGCAGATTTTATTGTGGCAAGTTTTAGGGATAATATTGAACATGCGTGTTTATAAATACATGTTAAACATACATAATAAACCTTTGCATACAATATTTATGGTTTATTTTAGATGATAACACTTCCCCCAGTTATAACAAACAAAATTACCCCTTATAAAGATTAATATTATTGATTGAAAAGTTTGGCATTGCTAGTTTGTACAAATCAATCAGGATTTAAAGAAAGTCTCCAAAGTTTTTCAGCCATCGAATGAAAACTTTGGGGACCAGTATAATTTACTATTCAAAACCTGCATATTTCTGCTGAGTAACGTTATTCTAATAATGCCTGATAGATGCTCTAAATATAAAACATGCCACTTTGATGCGATTTTTAAAACTTCGGGCATTTTTAACGTTTTTGTTTGTGTTTTGACTTCGAAATAATTTTATGGGCTGAAAACTGATAA
>LS052564.1:2768-24236 GCA_900241095.1 Acartia tonsa | reverse complement strand
AAAAAATGTTATATTTTTTAATTTAATTTTTACCCCATTTTTAAAAAATAAAAAACGGGGGTAAAAAAAAAAAATATTCCCCCTTTTAAACCCCCCCCCCCCCATTCTGGATGAAGGAACAGACTGATAAATGATTTCCATGTTAGCAACCTAAATTGACACTTTTTCCCCTGTTATAAAATCCACGTATATTCTGTATACATTGCTTGATAATTATGGCGTAGTTACAAGGGAGGAATGGGACATTGCAATGTAAAATACAATGGTACTCAAAGTTTAATAACTGAGTTATCTTTGAATGGATGTTTCCAAACTTTTCAACAAACAGCTTTTTTTGGGGTAATCTAAAGAGGCAATTTTGTTTATCATCATTTGGAATGTATATAAATTTATAGAATTTTGAGAATATTGTAAAGAACTTGTATATCAATACAGCGGTTAGCCAGTACACACAGACAGACAAGACAGCATTCCCATTACTTTTATATAACAAGCGGCTGGGTCCCTAGCAAATATGGGCTTTGTATTCGGAGGGTTAGTGAAAGGGGAGAAAAATAGCCTAAAACAATCCTAAGACTTAAACCTAAAAAATATAAAAAAAAAAGCCTAGGACCATCCAAAGACCTATGACAGGCTTCTCTAAAATGGGAACCCAATCGGTTCAGTGGTTATTCAGATCTTGGGCTTCAGACAAAAAAAGCTTACTACTTAATATAATAGGATGATAACTTAAATCTGACAATTTTACAGAAGTACAATACCTGTACAGATTCATCATCATCATCATGAACAATTATAACAGAGTCAGAATCTTCTGAGGACTCTTTCTCAACAATAGTATCATCAATTGTTATTGTTTCATGGCCTACTTCACCACATTCAACTACACTTTCTGGCCCATCTCCTAAAAAAGTTTCAAATAAAATCTGACTTTTTTTAAGAAAAAAATTACACCAAAACCATTGCAATGTGTAAATAAAAATATCTAGGCATATCATGATAACCGTACACGCGTATAGAAAAGGTCTTAAAGCTTATTTGCCTCTTAAGTCACTTGATCTAAATTACGATTATAATCAGTAATTACCTTCTTCATTATTTTCAACTAGTCTTAATATCTCTTCTCCAACATTTTCAATTATTGTTTTATCTTCCTTCTCTGTTGTTTCGTCCTTGTCATCAATAATAATGATGTCATCATCTGATTTTTCTTCCAGAATTTTTGGAAGAGGCAAAGGAGATGTAGCACCAATAGCATTAATAATATCAGAGGTTGTCGGCGTATCTTTAGCCGTGTTGATACACGTGACATAATCATTTCTAAATAAATGGTTTATTTGTTGTGATGATTTGACTAGTTGATTCCCGGCTGGCAGACGCGGGGCAGATTTGCTGCTACTTTGTGGGGAATTGGGCAGTGGAATGCCTGTCAGAGTGTTGTTTATTGACCCTGTTCTGCTTGAATTTTGATTGTTGGTTTGAGGCTCTGCTGTGGCATTAGACTTATCTTCTTCAGTCATGGTTGAGTCAATAACAATTATTGTCTCGTTTGTTTCTGATTGTGAGGTACTTTGAGATGCGTTCATGAGGTTGCTTCTGTTAGAATTTTTCCTATACAGAAAGTATCTTTAGTTTGTTAACCCGTCGTCACCGTGGCTAACCACGCAGCGCAACCACTGTAATAAGCTCTTTCACACAAAAATTTGATAATATTCTTAAAATGTAATTCTAATAGAGGCCCTTGTTTAAAATAACCTGGAATTTTTCAGCGAATTTAGCGCGGGCAAATCTAATATGTTTCTGTAATAATTTAAACTTCCTGCGAAACTCTGTAATTGTTTTTAAGTTTCAGGTATTTTAACAGCCTGAGCTTTTCTAATTTCTGTGCAGGAATAGTTATTTTACCTTTGCCGAAAGAATACCCTAATATCTAAATAGTATTGGCCAACTCAACGAAGAATTTGTACTCTATAAGGCCAACTTTACAGCCTATTAGCTTAAATATTTTTAACACAATGTAATGGTCCTATTTACTCCCACCTTCAAAACTCATAATAGTAAAGTCATCAAAAATAAGAATGAAATTTTTAAAAATGACATATTTACTGCTCATTCAAGTGTAAAAAATGAAATAGTTGTCAACATAGTTGGAACAGGAAATAAACCTGTCAAAGCTCTAGTTATAAATCTATGGTTAAATATATTACAAAAATACATATAATAAGTAAATTATGTTTATAATTAACCAATAGTATATGAATGTATGAATATTTGAATAGTAATATTTATAGAAAATATCCCTATATAGCATATTCAATTAATCTATATCATCTTATTGGTAGTTATTAACTATATAAAGCAATGAATGGCTCATGTGACTGGAATTATATCCTATCTAAATCTTATCTTATATTGACAAGATGTGGCTTTTTGTGGATAAAACTTGATTCATCCTAAATTGAATAATATTAAACTTAGGCAAAATATAAGCTTGTGGCCTTTTTCTATTCATGATGACACTATAGTCAATACTACAATAAGTACCTAGTTAAACTTTCTTAATAATTCCTTTCTATTCTCACATCAACATTAAATGATGCAGGGATCTAAAGGGATAAGATAATACCCGATAAACTGATGTAAATCCCCAATGATGGTACACAAAATTACCCCTTCTGAAGTGGTTGAAACGTTTTTGGACACTCAACTTAATGGACCAAACAATAATTCAAAAATTCAATAAAAATCCTCAAAGTTGTTAAGCCAACGCATAAGAAAACTTTGAGACTTGTGTAATAAACAGGCCAATGTCCCCTCCCTCCCTGATTAAATGTACCTTTTTTTATTTCTTATCTTACTTCTGACAAGAGAAGTTAGAGTTCTTTTCTTTTTTCCAATAGGAGTGGATATCAAATCACTGGTCAATCGTCCAACGTCAAATGAGGAACTTGAAATTCTACGCAGCGTTTTGTTTCCAACTTTTCCCTGGCGTTTTCTTATTTTTCCCTTACGACCTGGAGTCCTTTTTACACTCTTGGAATTATTATTTGAAGCTTTGGACGCCATTTTGTTTTTGTGTGTTTCTGAAAAAAATGTTACATATTAATATTTGAATATGTGTGCCGTTACGTATTTTAATTGATTAATATACAAATAATGAATAATAAGCTGCATCTTTTATTTTATTAATATAATCTCAATAGTACCATAGTATTTATGTGCGTTATCATAATATTATATACTACTTCTATTCTATGTGAAACTTTGCTTAAAATAATTCATGCAATGTAACTTTTGTCTAATATTTAAAACATTATCTAGCTCTTGCAAGTGAAAGGTCTTACAAAACGCCTATAATTCAAAAATAAAGTGTAGGCTAAATAAGGCGAAGTTTGGCCACAGTCCAAAAAAATTTATTTTGACTTTTTGGGATCTTAGAGACATTCGAAATTTTATAGAGGTCATATTGTATTAAGTTGCATCAAAACCATTCTGATGCGACCCAGAACTTTGCCTTATCTATATCTACACTATACTACAATGGAAATGTTTCAATGTTTTACTTCGTTCCATAAGGTTTAAACTAATGCCCGAATAAAATATAACATATAATACAATGTTTAAATAAAATAGTTTGCAATATGAAGGATGATTGTTGATTAATTGATTTTTAATGAGCATGCAACAGGATATGCAAAGCACCAGATTTAATTCATTTTATTCTGTATTAACTACTTGAATTTTTACTTTAATATAGGAACGTACGTGCAAACCATTTGCGTAGGAGTTGGAGGGATTACTCCGAAAACGTAAAAATCGGAGTAAGGCAATATAGGTTCTATTTGCATCATGTAAATTCTGTGAAAAATTCTACCACAAAAAGCCACCACTAACCACGGTTTGCGAAGGTACTATTTTTTGCAGGCATAAAAAGGGATAATATGAATTGATGCACATCCCCAATTATGATAACACAAAATAACCTTTTCAATAAGTGTCTGAAACACTTAACTTTATAAACCAACCAAACAAAATTCAATAAAAGCCCCTGAAGTTGTTAAGCCAACAAATAAGAAAACAATATTATAAAACTTTGGTGACTAGAGCAATAAATAGCCCAATATCCCCTCCCTCACTGATTTTTTGCTTTTTGTCGCAGAACTTGATCATTTCAACCGCCGGCCGAAGTTGGTGGTAGATTTTAGACTTTGGCATACTAAAACAATAAAGAATAAGTATGAACTTTCTTCCCAATCACAGTACCAGTTTTGAAGTACCACCTCCTGATCAAATGATAGGCACACGCGTAACCCTTACAAACGTTGAACTTTCATAGGATGAATAATGTAAATGAAATTAAACTTCATAAAGTCCACCGGTTTTAATACATCTTCTAAATTACTAGGTATTACATCTATTTGTAACCAATAATTCACAAACTTTAAAACTGAATGAGCAACACTATACTACTTGGCGCAGGTTATATATAAACTTTTTTACATGCAAAATTTAAATGTAATATTTCTTACATTAAATTGAAACATTATAACAAAGCATTTGCGAGACAACTATTGCAAACGTTGGGTATGTAAATTTTAATTTCGAATTTAGAGTAATCTTAGAAATTTTAACCAACAAGTGTAAAACAATTGCAATAAAAATAACTAGAGATCAACTATTTATAATTGTAAAATCTTTTTTTTTTTATGAATTTGCACATATCTATTTTATAAAGTGATATTACTATAATGTTAAACAATGTGTAAGATATAATTCTTAACTTAAAATAATCCTTTCAAAGTATAGGTTTATTTCTACAATTTGCATTCTACTGAACTGACAAATATTTCGGAGTTTTGTTGAGACCATGGCTGCCAGATTTTTCCAAAATGGTGACAAAATAATTCTTGGAGGCAACAATGAGGCTGAGGCAGTCCAGACTGAAGGCCAGCTCTGTGATGGGACTGGGAGGACACCCTGCCACATCTCTGATGTGGGTAAGGTCCCAGGATGAGAAGAATCTCACCCCTCCACCCTGGGTGCCTATGACAATGGAATTGACAGATATACCCTCGGACAGGTGGGAGAAGGTGATGGCGGTGATGATGCCCCGGATGGTGGTCTGACACACCTTGGTCAGGTTCACAGTGTACAGGGTCAGGGTGGAATCAAGGGCAACAGCAATGTCGCCACAGGATTCGGAAATGGCGCACAATACCTTGCTGTTGGTGACGGTATTTACACCGCCATGATCAGCAACACTACCGGTAGTTGCACTACTGGCGTGGACACACGTGTTGTGAAGCAAGGATTGGGAGTGAAGATCCCATGTCATGATGTAACCGTTGCTGGAGGCTGACAGGGCCAGGCTGTATTCTGGAGATAGCACTAATCCTGTTACACAAGCCATGTGTCCATAAAGCATTGTGTGGAAATCAAGATGAAATTTGGCCGGACCTTGGTGTCCACTAACTTTGCTATTAATTTTATAAACTGATATTCTGCCAGATTTGTGACCAAACCAAATTGTTGGTGCAATATTATCACAGGTGGCCACTGACACAGGATCATTCATGGGAAGCAGGGCAAGTTGGGTTTCTTCTCCTTGTCGACTGGTCTTGTAATAGAGAGCGCTGTCACCAAATCCCCAACTGAGAAGTGTTGTGGATGGTGGCCCGGGTCCAAGGAAACTTGTATCGGATTGTTTGGCAACAGAACTGTTTCCAACAAGCAGGGTGTTGGCTGGAAGTCCAACCACTTGATTGCTTTCTAGTCGTACAAGGCTTCTCACCTGAAACGGCTGAACCTGTTGCCAGACAACATACGGAGATGGGTATGCCGGGGAACCAACATAGTTGCCCCATTTCAGTCCTGTCACTGTTCTGTACACGGGTGTGTTGCTCGACTTTTCTTTATTTAATTCTATATCTGCAAGGGGGTGGGGAGAGGTAAAAAGTTGAAGCGGTGTCTGACCATAGGTTGCAATCATTGTTTGTCTTGCTCTCCGTTCCAGATCATCCTGTGGCTTGTCAAGATTGTGCGCGTATGTAGCGGGATGAAATACGTTAACAGCCTCTATGGCAGCATTGCCGCGCTGTTTAAATCCAAAGACAAGATCAATCCAGTGAGAGATTTCTTGCTTAACATGTGATGACTCCAGGGCTTGACGATGGATCTTTACAAACATTCTTGAGTCTGGGGCCCATGGAGGAAGCTCTACATTGTCGACGTCCTTGCCGTTTTGGCGTTTACCCAACGCAAAACCTTCGTCATTTTGAAACAATTCTGGCAAGTAAAAGAGCTGCGGAATTAGCTCTTTCACGTCACTCGACGAAACTCTGCTAACCATATCCCATGAAGTGGCAAGACTGTGGAATGACCGATCTGCCAGGTCAAAATTTCCATCCTGAAACTTGATAAACTCTTGTGTGAATGGAGGCAACCTGACCATAAGATGCAGCACTATGCCTGTATTGCTGTAGTGTGAAGAATAATGGTATGGTCCCATATGGCCAGGTAAGCTGGAGGTTTCATCACCTTTCAACATTTTATAAGTTGTCTCATACTTCTCTCTATTCTCATCAATTTGTATTGCTATTGGTTTCCTAAGATTACGAAAGGCTGCTTCAGAAGTCAGGTCCAAATGCTCTGATTTATAATCAGATATGATCCAGGGAAAAACAGGATACTGCATCAGGTCATTAGGTGTTCTTCCGGCCAGACTGTTCAGCTCACACAAATATTTAAAATTTGTAATCAACCCCTGGCGCCATCTTTTGGTCAAAGTTTGAAGGTAATCACTCTTGGGATTCAGGCAAATGCCGTTATCTTGCAGAAGCTTGGCAAAAGATTCTCTTACATCTTGGCTTTTAAAGACAATCAGATGAGTTTCACCCGACTGAAGAAACAACTCTAAAGCTATATTCTTCAGCTGATACCTTCGCTTGGACATGGACTCAATCTTTGTAAGTCTTGATGACCAGGAGATGTTACTGAATACATACAGGTTGTCTTGTGTTACAAGGATGTCAGATTCCAGGACGTCTGTAGGAGTCACCTCCGTCGCAGATTCAACTACCTGAAAATAGAATTATGTTAATTCTCATTAAGATTTTAACTTTTGCACTAGTCAATTAATTGAAACAGGATGTCTGTCTTTCTATGTTTGATAGGTAAAGAATCTATAATTTATTGATAAAAATATAAGGGTACTAAAATTAAAAAATCTAATACCGAGGAAATCACTAGACGATTGGCCTAGCCGTTAAAGATATCTTTTTCCCCAGATAAAAAAACGAATAGTTACTTATCACATAGTAATATTGACAGCTTTCCGCGGATATTAAAATGAAAAATTATAATATTGAAACCAGATTTGTTAGACCCAAGATCCGAAGGCCCAGGTTCATAAAATTATTGATTTTATGATTTCTGTCTAAATTTTTTATTGAAAATTGTCTGTTATATGCTATATTTGATGGCTGAGAGCCGGTTCAAATCAAGCAAATATTAATCGGTTTCGAAGCCAAAATGGAATAAAAATTACCTGTATTTGTTCTGGATAATCAAGTTTGCTGTTCAAGTTCTCTTCACTCCTCTCACCTCCAAAAAGGAAGGAAAATCTCTGTTTTTCAGGTTCACACTTGTACTTGAACCCGTCCTTGTAGTATCTGTCTTTGTACAGCCCGGAGTGGGCGGGCTTCAACCTTATGTAGGTCCCTGACAGACCAGTTATGTTCTCCAAAACCTAAATAATAAATACAGTATTGAAAATTTGTTTATAAGACTTCTTTGCTTTTTACTTGGAAAAACAAAACATGCCAATGCACTTTAATGGCTTATCTACTAGGATGTATATAATTTTATCGGCCATTGTCTTATCCCTTTAGATTCATGTTATAATTAATTTAAGAATGTTTTACCAGTGAATTTGGTTGATACTCCGGATCAAACCAGAGGGCCAGAGGATGTGTCTGGTTGCGAATTATTCTCTTCCAGCTGCGCAGAGACTTCTGGTGCACGCTGATCCGTTCCCGTCCTTGTTCCAGCAGATCTTTGCGGCAAGAGTCATGAGATTGAATTATACTTTCTGTAAATTTAGTTGCTGTGTCTGCTTTATCTCGGGATTCTTTCTGCACCTGATATAAACATTAATTGAATGTAAAGATAGTAAGTAATATGTAACTTCCTTTATCTATATCTTTCAATAGCGAAGCATTTAAAAAGTTAATAGTTATAAAACCTACACATTAATGTGCACGCAGGCCAAGCTATTGTAACAATCAATTCTACAAAAAATCACGAAACCTTTGGAAGTTAGCTGGGGATATATCTTGTTTTTTTCATATAACTGAGGAGGGGGGTGGGTAAGAAGGGGAGGAAAAGGGAAATTTTCCTCTAGAATTGTTTGTCAGAATAACATTCCCTTTTCCCTGATTAATGTGTCCTTGGCAGTAAACGTATGTTATTTTTTAAATCAAAGTACACGAAGACAATCCTACAAGCTATGAAAGGAGAGTCTGCAATTTTGGTTACATTTCCCAGGTAGCCTACAATTCCTGTTCTATCTGTGAAAACTTTCAAATTTAAGTATTTTTTTTTTTTTTTTTTAGGAAAATAAAATTATTACAAATGTTAGGGATCAATAATCAATACAAAAGACTTTTGTATTTCTACCTGTTTAAGAAAAGAAGAAACACATCTGCCACACTCAGCTTGCCAGGGACCAAAGCTTGGATGATGAACAGGGAAGGTAGCTTCGAAGTTTGCCTGGGGACCCTCTGGAAACATGGCCTTACACAGGACCCGTCCGTAGAACATGGTGCACCTCTTGGCATCGTCTGCACTGCCAAATATCTGGCAGGACTTCATAGTCTGCAGAAGGCAATACCGCAGGGTCTCCCGAGAATCTTCATCTGGGTACATTTCTAAAAACAGAAGTTAGTTATTTTTACAAATAATAAATAAATCTCTTGGGTTTTAGAACCCTTTTGTTCCAACAAGTGATTGACACATGTTAGTCACTTGTGCCATATCTTACGTGAGGCAACCATCCCTTTGATTACCCCAAAAATGTGCATGACACGTAGATAGCGCATTCGCTTGTTGTTGTCGCAAAAGTGATCATTTCGAATCGCAGCCCATACAAACAACATAATGGTCCTCCTTGCTTAAAAGTTTCACAACTCAGTACCATGCACACTCACAGTTAGGACCTCCAGACAAAAGAGAAATTAAACAGTTGCTTATGTGATTGTGCAGGTCTTTTGCCCTGCATGAACAAGATTTGGTATGAAACACACAAAAATAAGTTTAATTTAAACACTAAAGGCACGAAAAGAGGCTAAAATTAAATTCAATGTGGATATAAAGTTGTTAACAGATATTTTAAAATTCTTAGTATAATCAAAAATAACTAAATACCTGCTAGAATAGATAAGATATTAAATCTTGATTCAAGAATCTTGATAAGGTCAATCTTCCTTCTCTCAGTTCCATATTTGAACATGTGAATAAGAACTGTCCCACCAATAGATTTTGCCTCTGCAAGAGCTAAACAAAAATGGTTATTATTTTTTAGGTAATTGTAAAATGGAATGTCACCTTTCTCTATTATTACCAAGACAAGTGACCAGGATTCTGACAAACAATTCTAATTGAAAATCCCCCCCCCCCTTATCTTATCCACTTCCCTTTAGTTACACCACAAAACAAGTTTTAAGCCAAATTACCTAACCAAAATATCAAATTTTTTAGCCATTTCAAATGGCATTAATTTGTGGGATCACGGCCCCTGATCACAAAAAAGGGCTGACCTTTTGCCAGACTTTGTGGCTGGTCAGCGTCCAGACAAAGCCGAAGGATGGACAAGCCCAGAGTTTCTTCTTCAGGTAGGAGTCGTGAGGTGACTGAGGTCAAATAGTTGACATAAAACCGGACCATCTGGTTCACACGAGACATGAGGCTGGAGCTTGAAGCTGGAGATGCTAAAATAAAGATATCTTAATAAGAACAATATAAATCAAATGTTATACACCTCAAATGATCATATAACATTGAGGATCTGCATATAAAAGAGTAAGAAGGGAGTATAAAAATAGCCTAAAACTATCTCAAGATCTAATGATAATCTTTAGATGAAATAGACTACAACCTTTCCGGGACCTATATGAAGCTTCCCTTAAAAGGAGAACTCAATCAGTTCAGTGGCAATCTTAAGATTAAATTATTAACTTTCCTAAATATTTAATGTTTAACAGGATCATACGTAATGAAAAGATGTATAAGAAAAATCATAATTTATCATTACCATGATCAGTTGGTCCAAATGGTGAGCTACAGTCTTGATCAACATCATGAAACTCATCCCGTTGAAAATACTTTGGTCCCAGCGGTATCGGGTTCTGTTCCCGGCCAATATTCCTTGCAATCCCAGTCTCCAGGGTCAACAGAGTTTCTTCAATGATGAGACAAATACCGGACCTCAAGCTGATCATTGAGTTTTCTGACAGCGGGGCGAGCTTGGTATGGAATGAGGGTGGGTCACTCTTGCCAGGGATTGGCGGATTTATGAGACCGCTGGTTAGGAATAATACATCCAGAATATTTTCATATTCAGGACACTTCTTGTCAGCATAAAACACAATTAACATTCTAAAAAAGTAGAAACTAAATAATTTGTTGTCATGTAAGTGTAACATATAAAACTACCTAAAGCTTTTACATCAATATAAACATCTCAATATAAATTATCCTTGAGAGTATTTTGATTACGATAAAGTGTGAAGAAAACATGTACATTGTGTTATTCCTTATTTCCCAGACGGACATTCAAAGGGATAAAGTAGATTTACAATTAAAAAACTAGTATTGCAAAAAATAATAAAAGTATTGATACCTTAAGATATTATTAATATCTTCCGCCAGAAGTTCGGACTCATTGCACCCAAAAATATCAGATTCCTTGTCAGGCATGTCCCCAAGCTTGACCAGGCCAGCCATTAGTGTCTGCAGCAAGTGTTCGGACATCAGCTTGGAGGCAAAGGCGGGGATATTGGCCAGCAACTCGTGAATATGACATAGAAGATTATGACCGAGTGATAGATAAGATATTGATGATAATATCAGAGGAAGGATTAAGCATGAGGCTTCTAATCTTAGTTGAGGTGGACTTTGTTTGTTAAATTCAAATGGTATGTTGACATCTATTGGGTGACCGTGGATGAGAGATAATGTGGAGCTAATTAGATGGGGAGATGGAGCTGCATCCTGTATGAGAGCTGCCAATTGGTAATATCCTCCATTTTCTATAAACTTAGCCACCAGAGGTTTGCTTGACCGTTCTAGTATTAGACCAATAATATCCAGTGAAGGTGAATGAATTTCTGAGCTTGAGTGTCCGACTAAGGGGAAAAATACTTCCGGTTTCAGCTCTGTCTCTGTTAACTGCTTGCTTTCTGTGTCAGACAATACAGTGAATGTGGATAGAATTTTGCGCAATAGCACACAAACTAAACTTCCAATAGCACATTCTTTGCTTTGAAAGAATGAAGAGTGTGAGTGGGCTTGGACAACTGTGGGTGAAGCTGGTTGTGTTAAAACTTCCCACTCCCCCACTTTATCTTCTTCTGTTTCAAAGCATTCAAAGTCAAGATCTTTCTCACTAGAATGTCTGGACTCCGAGGTATCCATTGCATCTATAGTATCATCCGTCCTGTTGGCCAGCAAAGTGGACTCTTCAGAGAGGCGAGTAATAACTGAGTCGGGTGGATTTATTAGAGCTGACGAGGCATCGACAACATCATTCTTGTGGACAATGTTTATTAGATCAGTGTTCCGGTTTTCTTTCACCATTGTAACATGAAGCAGACTACGGGCTAAGTGCGGCAAGTACAGCAGGTTGGGAGGAATGGTTGATATCACTAACTTCACTAATTTCATCATAAACTCTGCCTCTAGGGGGAATGTTGCAAGTATTCCTGACACGTCATCTTCTGTGAGGCGCGTGTCCTCGGATTCATTAATGTTCTGCAGACAAAGTAGAATGTCGTCGAATAATTTGTGTGTTTTCATCATTTCCAGGTTGAACTGTACACATGGGTTCTGGTCGCTGACAAGCTGGGCCAGGAATTGAGATGTTAGTATTACTCCTGGCTGAATTTTGTTAGCTGGATATTTTTCTAATAACTGGAGGCTTAATCTAAATAGAAAATTTGAAACATATTTTTATTGGTATGTTTCGTAAATATAAAGGGACATCCTATTTAATTGTTTGAGTAAGAAAATACAAAATAATTTTATGTACTGTCCTCTACCCGATTCTGCGCTTTTATTCCTTAATTTTCTATCTAGAGTGAAAATATTTTTTTTATTAAAAAAAAAATTTGTCTTGAAGTTTACCTTATAAGCTGGGGATGAAATAGGGCTGTGTGTCCCCCAACATCAACACAACTGGCCTGCAGAACCATGTGAAGAATTTCCAGATTGGCATCTGCTTTAGCGGACAAAATGGCAGATATCAGCTGAAACCCACCAACCCGAACAAAATCATCCAGCAGAATCTGATTTGAGGTCAGGACCGATATTACATTTGATATTGTTCCAATGATTGTTTTGTTTGAATATCCATTGTCAAGGGCTTGAAGGCAAAGCATAAGAAGGCACTCGGCCCCTCCAACTCGCTCAATGGCAGCAAGCATGTGCCAGCTATCCTTGGTCACCAGACCGCTGGGCTGACACACTTTACGCCAAAATGACCGAGGACTAAAGTGGGCTACCACATTTTTGGCCAGGTCCAAGTGTTGGATCAGTAACTTGGGTTGGGATATGATCTTGGTACAAGCATCGAGTAAGTCAGGCAGATACGCATGGATTTTGTCCAGGCAGATGTTCTTTGTCTTGTAAAGTCCATTCAAGTCACGGGGGCCAAGAATAAAGTTTAACACAATATTTTCCTGCAAAATAAATGTAACTTAAGACAAATTATGCCAGAAATTAAAAAGAAACATGTTAATCTTAATCTTTACAAAATCTTTTTTTAACTATGATACCTATCTTTTATTTTACAATGGTAGGCAATCTAAAAGTTTAATTTCTTAGTTATAAAGTGACATTCATTCCTGAGAAAGTATGCAATTTTGCATGATGTGGATATCGCTGTAAATTAAACTTGAGTGTACAAGATCAAAGACAGGATCTATTGGTCCAACTGTCACAACTGTCTCCTTCTTCTTTACTTTAGTCTGTGGTTTGTCCACAGACAGACCCACTCCCCAAACCTTGTGACAATTCACATAAGCTGTTAAAGTCTTGGTTTCCCTTTTCCCCTCTGTGATAGTTCCCAGATTGAATGCTAGATGAATCCACTGGTCGGGAAATAACATGGATTTGAAAGTGGTTTCCGCCGCAGCAATTGTTTCCGAACTGTTGGCTAGTGTCAGCTTCAGCCCGCGTTTGACATTAATGTGGAGTCCAACTGTTTGGCTGTTGGACTCAATTGTCAGCAAGGTCAGCCAGGTGTCGTGCTTAACAGCGGGGGCAAGCTTTATGCGCAGCACAACAGCATAGTCGTTGCCAAGATCTTCGCTGAACTTGTGTGCCCGGGGGAAAGGGTTTTCACAGATAGGCACCGGGGAGGCTACAGCACTGGAATGTGTTGATTCTAAATAGAAATACAAAAGTCAAACTCTAATAGATATTTATATTGTAATTTTTTTTGTCGAAAAACATCTTTATATCAACAAAGAAGTTTACTTAATATGTATAGGCCACATGGAAAATAAGCTTGAGGGTGGGATCAGAGAAAAGGATATCTTACTGAAATTAATAAAAAAAACTTATAGTTGTATGCATTTTATTCAAATGTTTACCTAGTCCAGAATCAGAACTACTTGCGGATAGTGCTATCATTCTATTTTCTTGGGGCATAACCACGACTCCTGTATATTTCTCTTTCATTTTACTCAGTTCTGCCAACAAACTACTAACCCGGACCAAAACGCTTTCCTGAAAAATTATTAACTATTGATATAAAATAGTTTGTGTTTACTATAATTACATTTGTAGGAGATAGGTTTAAGCAAAATAAGATTAAAGAAATCTTGGATCTAAAGGGATAAGGCAAAGGCCGTTAGTTTGATGTAGATCCTAAATGATGTTGCACAAAATTACCCCTTCTGTAGATTACAATTAGTGGTTGAAATGTTTGGACAATCAACATAGTGAACCAACCAATCAAAATTTAATATAAGTCCCCAAAGTTGATAAGCCAACGCATAAGAAAAAGTTATTATAAAACTATTGGGACTAATGTAATAAACAACCTAATGTCCCCTCTAAGTTTCTAAATGTACTAAGGAGATCTTCGACAATATTAGTCACATAGGTACATTTAAAAAAATACTTGAGCACATAATAACTGTTGTAAAAACAAACCTGTAATTGATTGTTTCTACTGACAAGCTTGAAAATTTGATGAATAGTTGAGGGTAGGACTTGAACTCTGGCAACCTGTCCAACCAAAGATATCAACATCTCACACAAATTCTTTAAACTAAAAACATAACTTTGTTAAAATAAAATCAAGAACACTTGAGACAAAAAGTATTACAAGTAAAATATAAATCAAACATCGAACAACTGTGGAAATAATGATTTTCTTGTAAAAAATTGATCACTTATTTAAAATCCATTAAAATTAGCACTTTATGAAATTATTCTTTTTTCAAAATGAAATTAACTTACTTGAAATCCAACTCTAGAAGATTATGGAGCTCTGCAAATAATCTTGTAAGGCCATTTTCCTCGTTGAAAAGTGTGACATTGTCCGGACACACAGCACAGTTATGAACAACCTTATACATCAAATACTCCAGTGTGTACAAGAGATCATACTTGTCAACCTGACCCGCCCGACCACACAAGTCAAGGAGACAGTCAATGAAAAAATGAAAACTCTCCTTGAACGTCACTTTGTAGGCCGAGTCAGTTTTGTTTGTTGTTGTATGTGTGTCACTATCCTCACTCTCATCAGCCTCGTAACCACTCTCTTCATATTCCGTAGAACACGGTCCTTCTGGAGATTCACAATCATGCCGAGAATATTCTGTGACAAAGCTGCTGTCCAGCACTCCAGCCAACACAATCCTGCAATGGTTAACATTGCTCTGCGCAAGAATGCCGCGTAACATACCAAACACCTTGCCAGTTAAATTTTCGCGGATATGGTTTATGTTGGTGTGAAGTACATCCTGATGTATCTGGTCGGAAATAACAAGAGCATACACTTGAAAATTAATAAGGGCACTTAACAGGCTGGCATAATCTTTGTCATCCTTCTCAAAACTTTGATTAATACAACGGTTCAGCAAATTATCCATTAACCGTGTGTTGATATCAGTGATGCCTCTCTCAAGAGCAAACAAAAAGAAGTCGGGCACTTTCCTGACCAGGTCCAGAGTTATCTGCCAGGCACTTGTCATGTGGTCAACAGTAGGTGGCCAGGTACCAGCAGAGGTTAGTACACTGTTGCTGGACTGGACCAACACGTGGTACAGCTGTTTAAACAGCCAATATTGAGCTTTGCGATCTCTAAAAAGAAGAAAATTGTTATTCAATACTTAAATTTTAGACGTTTTAATTAGTTTATTACTTACGCCCCTAGATTCTAGAGCTCTATATTTGAAGAGACAGAAAGGGCTAGAAAAATAGCTTGAAACCATTCCAAGACTCAAATCTGAATAAAGTAGCCTAAAACCATCATAGGACATATGTGGAGCTTACCTAAGATAGAGGAAACCTATTAGTTCAGATAAAAACTACTTTCTACTTTATATAGGATATTCTTAGACAAAATACTTTTATCCTCCAGTTGGACAGCAAATTCGGTCGGTTAAAAGGATAGGTACAAAAATGTTTCCATCTCTACAAAAAAAAGTTATGTAGTAAATATATCATAATATTTACCTCTCATCAAAATTGATACGATCATTCTCATCATCCTGCAGCGCCATGGCCTCAGCTTCGCTCAACCGAATCTTCTTAAACTTGTGCGAGTTGAGAACTAGAGTTTTTATAATCTGCTGGCAAACATGACTTAATTCTCCAGCTCTAGAACCGTACTTTTTCACCATAGCCCAGACTGGCTGCTCTCTAATAAGGACCATAGCCGTGGGCTGTTCGTTTACAAGTGTGCATAACAAGTCCAAAACACTTGCAAGAACACTGCAGTTACTTTTGCCCTGACATTTTGCATCCTTAGAGGTCGTACTTTCATTGCAATTTTTATTTTGTGCGTCATCAATGTCGTCTTCGACCAGTCTTGCCTTGAGATAGGGTAGAATAACCTCGGTGGCCAGCTGAAGCCGCATCTCTGACCTGAGGGAGCACAAGACAGACTCCAGGTGAGATATTACCAGCTCGCAGGCGGATCTATTCTTGCACATCAACACTCGAAGGTAAGGACCAAATCCAGATTTTGTATCTAAATAATTTGATTTTATGATAAGATAAAGTTTTCAGGATGTACTGTATAATCTGCACAAGATTCATTTTTTCTCATACTGCAAAAAATATTTCATCCCCCCGCCTAGTTAAAATTTATTTTCCCATCATTCTGAGGGACTTTTGTGTCTGTAAATGAGAGTACAAGTAGCGTTTTGCTGATATTTCAAATATTTCTCATATCTTTGGTGTTTTTGGTCCGATTTTCAAATTTTATTGGATAATAGGTAGCATCAGGAGATGTTTTCAGTACATTATATTTTTTCATCCCCCCCCCCCCCACACAACTAATTTTTTTATTTTTCCCCCACCTTAGCAGGGGATCCCATGAAGAATATACAATACAGAATGTTTTTTAAAACGATAAAAAAAAATAGGGGGGGAAAATATGAACTAAGATATCTGAAAAAATAATCATTTTCATGTATGTATAATAACATACATAATACACATATTAGTATGTAAATATGCAGAAGATAAGAATGGTGAAATATGACTATTAATTCAAGGAAAAGTTAACCGCAAACTTTTGACCAAAATCCTACAATGATGAAATCGTACTTTAAATTGCAATTATAAAATAATCTATTTTGTGTAAAAAAATATATATCTTTTAAAACGTTTTGAGATTATAAATTTTTGTTCATAAAAAACCTGTTTGACTTAAAGACTCAAAGCGTTTTGCAAAGTTTTAAAAATTAACATAAAAAAACAAAAATATAGTGAAAATTAATTTAAGGCTAACTCTAAGATGTAAATTAATATTGGAAATCAGTAAATTGTTTGGTCTATGACCAAGAGAGTAATTTATTACAGTAATCATGCGTTACATACATACAGACATACGGAGTAATGGTTCCTGTTTTAAATAGAAAACGCTTTGCGCGTAGAAATTACTTACCTTTAATTTTAACATTTTGATTAGAATTGATTGAAGTGTCTCCATCCTCCTCCTGGAGCCATTGGTCTGTCAGATTTTCCGCAGTTCTCTCCAACATAGTGAGGTAGGCACGACAAACGGGACTAAATACACAGTTCACTGGCAAATAACTCACTAATTATCATAATAACATTTGCATTTACTTCAGTTTAAATAAAAAAATTTATATTTTAAAATGATTAAATACTAAACAAATAAAGAACTTATGTATGTGGGATAAATGCAAAAATTGCCTAGAATAAAATAAGCATCAGGTGGCACCTTCTTGTGCGCCACTAAACTGGAGACTGAGCGCAGCACACGCACACGATTCTCCTGTGATGTTATGTACACTGTCAACTCCACGATACGGATGCCAAGCTCTGACCACAATCTCCGCGAGTCAACACTGCTTGTGGCTCGAGTATCGGAGAATAGAGACACAATACTTTGCAATAAATGTACAGTTCCCGTCCCAGATAAATCAAGTCTGCCCCGTCTCTCCTGAAATATAAAAATGCAGTTTCCCTTAAAGTTCCTAGTTGAGCACAAGACCCCTCTCCCCGGGTTTTTTTTTGAAAAAAACTAAAAATAATGTTTCTATATTTTTCTGTTGTTTTTATTACTTCAGGTCAGGTAAGGCTAGGTTATATTGGGTACTGGGTTAGAGACCCCCGCAGGGATTACGCATTGAAAAAAAACTACCCCACGCTTATTTTAAATTTATTTCAAAAATAAGGAAGGGGGTGTCTGTGGATCTATAGGCACTTTGAAGGAAAGTCACAAAACAAAAAATATATTAACAATCCATTAGTCCCCAAAAAAGATGAAACTAGTTTTCAATTAAGAGTAAATTGAATTACAAAACTGAAATTACATAAAGTAATAAAAGTAGGTATCGTTACAATGGATTAAAAATACTTGGATACTATAACAGGGGAAAAATTGTCGTAAATTTGCTAACATGGAACTTTTTTATTAGTCAGTTCGTTCAACCAGCAGGAGGGGAGTGGATGGGATAAAGGGGGTGGCTGGAGGAATTTTTATATTAGACCACTGCGAGTTTAATTTTATTGAAGAACATGAAAATCTGATTTAACATCCAAGTAGTAATATATCCATTATCGTTACACAAGTATTAATTAAGTGAATCTAAGTGTAAAGATAAAGATAAGACACACGGTTATGCAAACAAATTTGTTTTATTAAACTCTCAGATATGTATATTTTTTTAGATTACTGTTATTTCAAAAAATATAGGTAGGTACATAAAAGAATAATCATTGAAGACCAAAACAAATAAGTTTATCTCTACATACAAAATCCGTTTTATATTAATTTGCAAATTTTTTTTGTCAAAAAATCGGCGAAAATTGTTAAAAAGTGCCTTGAATGGCCATTTCTGTTTTATACATATATGACTAGCGGATGCGCCCCTATCATATAGCGGCTCTGTATTCGAAGGGTTAGAGAAAGGGGAGAAAAATAGCCTAAAACTATCCCACGACTTAAACCTAAAAATTAAAAGTCTTAAAACCAACCAAAGGCCTTTGTGAAGCTTCTCTAAAAAGGAATACCCAATCAGTTCAGTAGTTTATGAGATCTTTAGCATCAGACAAAAATCTTATTTCTTTTCTATTACAGGATATATTCTTCGCTTAATTTTCTTTATATAGCTGTGTTAAAATCATAAAAATATCACCTGAAGGCCAAGAACCATCTGTTTACAAACATTGAAGAATGATTCTGTGTAGGTGGTGAGCTCAACCCTCCCATCAGCTCCCTCTGCAGCCAGGTTTTCTACGCCGTGCCGGCTGTAGTCATGGGGTTGGTCGTTTTTATGCCATCTAAAATTGTTGTGTTCTTTGTAAGGGTGTTTTGATGATTAATCTTACATTTTAAAATCATTATATCTTCTTAATATCTAAAGTCTGACCATAGTCCATAAATAGTCCACAGGTTATTTACGTTAGTAGTAAAATTTGATGTACAATACTGTAGTACTGTAACCCAGCCTTCGGCCCCCTCAGGGCTAACAAAACTGGATTTAATCTTATAATTTTTATTTTAATATCCGCGGAAATCTGTCTATAAATAACTATTTTACCTGTGAACTGCATGGAAGAAGTGAACAATCTCTTGGCAAATATCTGGCCAGTGCTCAATAATATTCTTATCTTCCTTCATAACTGTCTCAATATCTGATAATCCTAGCAATAACAACAACAACTTAGGCATAAGTAGCGCAGCAAAAGAAATATTATACAACGACATAAATAGCAAAAATGAACTAAATTCTAGTTTAATCTGTTGAATTGAACAAATCGAAATATCATTACTTGGATATTGCACCAGCTTTCAGATAAAGTGAAACTGGTAGCTGGTTAAAATAACGATTTCACCTATCCACCCCCTTTATCCCATCCCCTCTTCTACTACTGCATGGACGAAATGGGGTCCATATTAGCAACCTTAGTTGACGTAAATTGTTCCATGTCAATATATCCAAGTACTCTATATCCATTATTGCACACTTGAAGGAATCTCGAGACAGTTACTTAGGTGTAGAACATACTGTCACACTTATGTATATTTTAGCTACTCTATTTTTATATTTATAAATCAAATAAACAATTTATATAATACTTGTTAACTTTATTTAATTAACTCATAGACAGAGATAAAGTATCAAGAAATCAAATTTGAATACATCTTTAGTACCTATGGATAATTTTATCTAGATTAATTTAGAACATAAATTGTTTAAAATAGCCACTTTTTCTGTTTATATTAGTCCTTCATAATATGCAAAATACTAACCAACAATTGACACAAAAAAAAAATTTCTATGATCGATCAATTATTTAATTCAAGATATGGGTAATATAATACGGAAGCACTTTATAAATTCTTAACTCTGTGTAACATTAGTACTATGAAATCTCGGGTTACTAGATATCAACTCACCCCTCCCTTCCCACTGTTTAATCCTTTATTGATAACACACAAGTTTGTTGTGTTAACACCTTAATAGTACGAGAAATCCTATTTATTAAGAGACATAGCTACTTCATGCCTAACTAAAACTTTAAGTCTTTTATCCTTTCACAAAAATAACAGGATGTCTATTCATCTGTCTGTGTGTAGCAGTTTCGCTAACCGATGAATGGAAATGATTCTCCTTTACAGTAAAGCTTTGTATAGGTACTGAAAGGTGATATATCATTCTTGAAATCTTATGGTTTTTTGTTATTATGGATGTTGTAATCCTTGTTTTATTTGTAAATATATGTGGGAGATATCTATTTGAGATACCCCTAGAAGCTATTGGACAAAGAAACTAACTAACAAGGATGAACTAACATAAAAGCGAAGCTCTGTAATGGTATGACTATCATACATTAACATTTGTAGTGTAAGAAGTAATGTTAATCAAAAAAGGTTAAAAATCAACATGTTTTAGATGGACGTACGGACATTCTGGCAACACCCGTAGAGTTGCTACGCTTTATAACGACTACAGGAATCACCATACCAAGTTTGAAATCCATAGGACAATTCTAGCATGCCTAAATTAATATAAAAGCTTTCCGTTACGATCAACCCTAAGTATAGAATAGCTTCGCTTTTAAAAATTACCTTGAGTAAATCTAAGAAGCGGGGGGTGAACAGTAAACTGAAGACTTGAAACACAATTTAATAATATTCTAACTTCTAACTGGGTCACGTATTTCCAACCGATATCAACCTAATAATATTCAAATTCAATATTTGTAAAGAAATGGCATGAATTTTTAAAGCTAAATGGCTAGTTTCACGAAATGCATTTAAACTTAATTTAGTGAACCGCATATTTTTTGGGTTAATGGGTTAATCTACATTTGTATAGCATATATTTGAAATAAATTCAATTTTCTACCACGTAGTTTTCAAAATATCAAGACTTGAAAATTGTCTTTTTGTGATATATGGAATTTAAAAAGACGATTTTCAAGTCTTGATATTTTAAAAACTACGTGGTAGAAAATTGAAATTCTTTCAAATATATG
>LS052561.1:3154-15442 GCA_900241095.1 Acartia tonsa | reverse complement strand
AAAAAATGCCTAAAATTGAACAGAGAATAATAGTTTCAGGTTAGATTTTCAAAAATCCAAAGTTGATTTTTCTGTGGAGAGTCCTTTTAAATAGTATACTGTATTGAAATAATTTTAGAACAAATTTAGAAACATTTTAGTTTACACTTATAAATTCATATTCTGCTTTTTACAAGTTTTAATTTTATCTGCTCAACCGTCTTATTTTTTGCTTCGCTTTTATGGATGTTGTCATCCTTGTTTGTATTTCTCCATGTCATTCATATCAGGAATCTATAGGGATAAGACAATGGACAATAAATTGATATTACAATATACATCTCCAATGATGATAACAAAATTGGCCCTTTTGTAGATTACAATTAGTGATTGAAACGTTCGGACACTCAACTTAACGAGCTAACCAATAGCATTCAAAAGTTGTTAAGCCAAAGATTAAGAAAATGTTGTTATAAAACTTTGGGGACTAGTGCAATAAACAGTCCAATGTCCTCTCCCTCCCTGTATATTGTGTTCTAATGTTTACTCACAAATCTTAATGGATAGCTTTTTTATTCCCAATGTACAAAGAAATATAAGAAATAATATGATGTATGTTTGTCTGACCTGTCACAATAGTTTACTGGAACGGCTATTCTAGATATGATAACCAATTTATTAGTAACAAAGCTAATCTATAATTCACTTTGTCAGTCCGTCTGTTCATAACTCGGTGGGTGAATATCTTTGGTGTTTTTTTCCTACTTTAAAATCTTTATTGTTAATAACTGAATTTCCAATTTTCCTAGATTTTTATGCATTTAAATGAAGAGACAAGTGGCTCTATTTTTCAGTTTTCACATTTACTAAATAAAACTAAAGGCCTTCTACTTCATTTCACTACGCTTGATACTAAACTATACAAAAAAAAAGCTGTGATGTTATTATCAGACGCGGCTAGGCGTAAAAAAATACTTCTTTTGCAGTCTATTATTATAAATCGATTTTATATTAATTGTATCTTACACCAGATTATCATGTACTCTAAAAAAGTGCAACTTCTAGATGGCTAAATTCCCCTCTGCCATGTTTACCCTATACCCTCCCCTCCTACTTGATAAACAAACTGTCTTAAAGAAATATTATTTTCAAAAATAACAAACATCGATAAAAGAAAATAATAGAAAACCTATGCAAAAATGTTGCTCCTATTATAATGAATAATAAATATAATGTGTTATTTTACAGGAAGGAAGGGGACATTGAACAGTAAATTATTCTAGTACCCGTTTATTTGTTTATTTTTATTAAATCTTGATTGGATTGTAAAAACTCTAAGTGACCACCAAACTTTTTAACCCAAAAATGTTAATCTACAGTATAGGTAATTTTGTTGATTGTAATGGGGATTAAATTTATTGTCCATTGTCTTATCCCTTAAGATCCTTGGTTGTTTTTTAGTAGCAAAGCTACTCTATAATTTCAAATGTCCGTCCGTCTGTCCGTTAATGAATTGGGGGAAACGTGATTTTCTCGGCTCCTATTCAAGATAAATAGCTGAAATTTAAGGAAGATTTCTATGACATATGCCCATCTAATCTATACATTGTTTTGTCCATCTGTCTGTTATTTAGGGTGCTAGATCGATTCCTAGATTTTTAAGTTTTAGTGATTTTGAAGGTTGCGTGATTTTAATTGTTTCTTGTTTTACCTATTTTATCTTGTTAAATGTTTATTGTATGACACTGCTCTATATTAATTTTTTCTCTTTATCCATTCATAATTTTTGAGCTTCGCTACTTATGGATGTTTTCATCCTTGTTTTTAAAAAGAAACAAAATGTCCCTGAAATATGGGTAGGTATTTATTTGCAAAAATATCTAAAGCTTATTAAGTATTTGCTACAGGATAACAATCAAAATTAAACAAACTTTGAAGATCATCTGATGCTATATAAACAGATAATAATCTAATTCATAAGTGACAATAAAACATTTAATTATAAAAGAACTTATATTTAATTTAAATGATGAAGATCAATGTGAAAAGAGTTGTTATAAACCTATTGGTTGTCTGTTCACTTGTTGATTGTAAAGTTATAAATGATAATGTCAACTGTATGTTCTATGATCCTAGTTGTGCTAAGGTAAGCTACTTTCCTTTTATTTGGTCAGTCAGTATGTCAGTCTAAAAAATATAAAATTTTAATATATAAAAAAATGAGATTTTGTGATTTATATAAAATTCTTTATTGTGCTTCTCTATGTTGATGTTATCACCTGATTTACCCCCAAAAAAATAGATATGTTGAGCGGAATATTATTTTTAATTTTTTTTCTAGAAAAGTGACAACCACACAGATTGTTTTACCTCTCGCAATTGTTATGATGAGCCAGATGCAGACCCGTCACACGAGGTGTTCTGCTACACAGTGTGGCAGAATGGAACTGAACCTGACACATATATTATAAAGAACCAGGGGTGTATCACCAACCATGCTGGCACTCAGGTACATATTTTCTTATCTCGCCAGGGATGTAAGGGATTAGACACACGAAGAAAAAATATTATCTATTTGCTGAAAACTTTATATTTTTATTATGTATTTTGACTGTTTGTATTTTACAAAAAAAAGAGGTTTAAATATTTTTTTATGTGTTAAAACCCTGTTTCCCTTTTTTTTACCATTTTTAAATCAAAGATCAATAATTTTAAGAATAAAACTTTGAAATGGAATTTTTTTGAATACTTATTTTAAATGATGAATAGATTACCTATCTACATGGTTTCATAATTATCTTCTTTCAAATTTTGTTGAGTTATTAAATTGAACTTATTCAAAAGTTTTGCAATTAAAACTGTTTCAGTTATGTGCTTTATTATCTAAAACTTAAAGAATTAACTTTTAATGAGTTCTTTTGAAAATTTTAATGATTTTTATTATGTTCCCGTAACAATGTATATCAAATACACCGTTCATTATACTTGGTTCTAGCAAAATTCAGATTTTTAAACTATCTCTGAGTATAAGGAGTCAAGGCATAAAAAAACAAGATAATGTTTCCAAGAATAACTATTTTTAGGACCATTGTCGAGAGCAGACGGAATGCGTTGAGGAAAGCCCGGGTAAAAACCACATGTTCTGCTGCTGTTCTGGCGACAACTGTAACAAGGACTTCCGCTGGGTACCAACTGTTCAGGTGACCAGCCCACCCAGTGTGCCCGCTCAACAACAGGTGTCCAGCCAGTTTTACCTGCCACTGTACTCTGCTGTACCTGTGCTGGTCCTATTGGTTATTGGTCTGGCAGGAGCCTATATCTATAGACAGAAGAAGAGTGCACAGTTTAATTCATTATCCCAAAGTGAAGAATCTCCAGTTACTCCACCAAGCCCTACTTTTATTCACAAGTATTAATTTTATTTTACAGATGGTGAAATTGATTTTTTCGCTTTCGACTTTTGTTGTATTAATATAATTCTTATCAGTAATTTAAGGTGTAACATCATTTGAATTTTCCAATATTATATAAATATATTTTCTTCAAATCTTTAAAATCTTTCGTCTAGGTCCGTTCAACTGATCGAGATCAAAGCACGCGGTAGATTTGGTGCAGTTTGGAAGGGAATGGTCGGTGACGAAAAGGCCGCTATTAAAATATTTCCTCTCCAAGACAAACAATCCTGGTTCGCTGAGCAGGAGATCTACAACCTGCCACAGATGTCCCACGAGAATGTTCTAAAATTTATCGGTGTTGACAAGAGAGGTGACGGGCTGCAGATGGAGTTCTGGCTTATCACAGCCTTCCACGAGCAAGGATCCCTGTGCGACTTCCTGAAGCTGAACACTGTCAGTCTTGATGACTTGTGCAAGATCAGCCTGGGAATTGCCAGCGGCTTGACCCACTTGCACACTGAAATACCATGCCAGCGCGGATCTGGCATAAAACCTGCGATTGCCCACCGGGACTTTAAATCCAAGAATGTGCTGATAAGATCTGACGGAACAGCCTGCATTGGTGATTTTGGTCTGGCCCTGCAGTTCAAGCCAAACGAGATTGTAGGCGACACACACGGCCAGGTGGGAACTAGGCGGTACATGGCACCAGAAGTCCTGGAGGGTGCCATCAACTTCTCCAGAGATGCCTTCCTCAGGATTGACATGTACGCGTGCGGTTTGGTTCTATGGGAGGTTGCCACACGTTGCCGTGATATCGGAACTGTCACACCGTATAAGCTTCCATTTGAGGCAGAGGCAACTCAACATCCCACACTTGAAGAAATTTCAGATCTTGTTGTAAATCGAAAGGTATGTAACGCAAGTATTTAAAATAGGATAGGTGAAAAATTTTGAAATTGTAAAATTTTTCTCATCAAAACACGTCGCACCATCTTAAATTTAAATGATTAAATGATCAATTTCTCAATTGATATTTGTTTAGGTGAGACCAGAAATCAAAGAGGTGTGGAGAAAACATGAAGCACTTTCAATTTTATGTGAGACAAGTAAGTATGGGATTTTTATGAGATTAATAACAAAGTTTAAATTGATTTATTACCGATGTCCTTAAGTAAACAAACATACAATCAATACTAGCATTGCTTACAAAAAAATTCTTATCTAAAAGATCTTATTAATAAAATTCTGGATCAGAACTTACCTAATGGATTTTCTTTTTAATTGAATTAACTTCGTTTATTTTCGATATTTAGCCTCGTCAATTATCTCTTTTTAAATACACCCTTACCAGAATTCGTCATAAAATAGTATTTGATGTTTTAGTTGAAGAGTGTTGGGACCACGACGCAGAGGCAAGACTTAGTGCTTCTTGTGTGCTAGAGAGATTAATTCTTGTAAAATCTATCATCACAAGCATGGATGCTCTTAACGAAGAGGTAAAGTTATATAGGTAGAAGTTTGGCTGCTCCGCAACTTAATACATACATTTATTATGGTAAAAAAAAATTGGGAAAGATTTTTATCTCTGATTTTTAAACTTTTTGAGGTATCTTGACTAGATTTTTATGCTTAAAAACTAAAATAGTCATTTCTATATTGATTCAAGAAAAAAAATATTTTGTAAGCAATCACAGGGATCTAAAGGAATACAACAATGGCCTATAAATGATGATACACAAAATTACCCCTTCTGTATATCACTATCACAATTAGTGTTTGAAACGTTTGGACACTCAACTTAATGAATGAATCAATCAATATTCATTTTAGGTCCCCAAAGTTTTGAAGCGAACGAATAAGAAACTTTTTTTTTATAAAACTTTGGGGACTAGTATAATAAACAGCCCATTGTCCCCTCTCTCTCTCTCTTTCTCAGAAGCAACCCGCTCCCTTACTTTCCCACCTGACTTATATGTTTGCAGGATGAGACAAGACTGCTGACCCATGAGGCTTTGAACAACACAATTAACAGCCAGCTAACTCAACCTATGGTACCTCATATTATCATGCAAACCATCAACCACACAGATCATTACAACATCGATAATAGTTCATAAGTAGTTCTTTGTTGCAAATACTAAAGAAGGAAATAAGATTTATATAGCCAGTGAAAATCCATGAAAAGAAGAATGGACAAAAATGAATGACTTGTGTTTGAAAAAAATAAATCACATTACAATTATTTATGTTAGTTATTAAACATTTAATTTATTTGTTACATGTGATGTAAATTAAACAAATAAATACATATTTAATATTGTAAACATACATACATAAATATATTTACTAGAAGTGATTGAGTAATGGTGACTGTTTTGCTTTATAAAGCGTATGTTATATGTATGACATAATTTAGACTAAACTTGTTTCAATATGGGCTTAGTTTCTGTAAATGTTTTAAATACCTATTCAAATTTATTGTTTTCTTATACTAAATTTTAAATTTTTTATTGTTCTTATTTTGAATCCAAGTAAGACCTTAAAACTTTTTTTTTATAAATTAAACTTAATTGCCTGTATATTTTTACTATTCTGGTGAAAAAAGCTGTTTGAAAATTTTACAAAATCTAACAAAATGCTTTGCTTTGTGTCATCTTTCAAATTAAAGTGATAAAGTTTGGAAATATATATTTTTATATTAATAATAAGAAACAAAATTTGTTAAAAGCTTTTATAAGATTATTTGGGGAAATGTTTTAAAATTATTTTAAGAAAACAAGATATAATACTTTTATAATATGTACTTTTCCCCTAATAAACTTATGAATTGTTTTTTTCGGAATTGACAAAGTACCTACATTATTAAATGCTTAAATAAATGAAATATTAAAGATAAATAAACAAAATTTTCTGTAATTGATTGACATTATTTTTATCTTGTTGGGGGTTGGAAGGGGCAAATTTGATTAGATCTCGTAATTGATTTTTAAGGCAATTTAAGAAATGAATTTAAAATAAAAATCAAGGACTGTGACATACATAAAAGCGAAGCAAAAAAAATTTGTAAAATAAAAAATGATCATTAACACTACAGTGACATACCTAACTTTTAATCGCGAAGGGATGTTGTACAGTAGCTTGAATTTAGCTTACCTAGTGTTTGAAAATGAAATAAAAATGCTTAAAAAGGAGGATATTTTATATGGTCGTTGTTTAAGCTTAATTGTGTCAAAAAATTCGACAAAAGTTCCATTTCAAATATCTAAAAGGGGTAGTTTCACGAAATTGAGCTTAATTTAGCTAGTTAATGGGTTAAACTATATTTATATGGCATAGAGTTGAAAGAATTTCAATTTTCTACCATGTAGTTCTGAAAATATCAAAACTTGAAAATCGTGGTAGAAAATTGAAATTCTTATAAATGTAGTTTAACCAATTAACCAGGAAAAAAATGCGGTTCACTAGATTAAGTTTAAATGCCTTTCGTGAAACTACCCCAAAAATGAATAAAAGTGTAAAGACTGGTACATGAATCTTTGTTGAAGTTTGAAATTGATTTGATGACTTTAACATTTACATATTTACGTACTAAGTAATTTGCTACTTAAAAACCAATTCAACGTAATTGTAGAAAAGCATTGCCTTAAAATTGATTGTCAGATCTTATTTCAAATAACAAATCGTTTATCTCTTTGATTAAGGACTAATTTCAGCAATTTGAATTTCTTTACCCGACGGTTGTTACAGCTTTTTAGAATGATATTATATTCTAGAACATCACTAAACATACTTATTACTTAACCTAATGTACTAAAGTACCATCTCATATTATTACTATTTTTTTCAGAAATAAAGTAAAAATGTATAATTTATATGCACATCCTAACTCGTATTCGAGTTGGGTGGTGCAGATTTTGTTGAAAGAGTTGGAGGTTGAATATTATCTTCACAATGTTGACCTCTTTGTTGGGGACCAGTTTAAGTAAGCAGCATATTTAATCAAAGGGGGAGAGGCGAATGATGCACTTTTTTAACCAAACCTAAAACATTGAGGAACTCTATCAAAAAGAGCTACAGCACTGAAATTTGACATGACAGTTGCCCGAATACGATACAACGTGCACCTAAGAAGAAGCGGCGGCGGAACCGTTTTCTGCCTTTTTTTGTTTTCATTCTAATCAAATTTCACAATTTGAATCATTAAAACTAATTTTAGATAAAAATTCCATATAAATTACCTATTGAAAATCGTTTAATTTGAAGAGAAAAAAGCAACAAGAGCAGAGAACGGTGGTTTTGACGGTTCCTCCGCCGTTTCTTTAAAATCCACAATACATTGTACCTTATTAAAGCAACTGCTATGCCAAATTCCAGTGCAATAAACACTTTTAATTCCTTAGTCTTTAAGATTACAAAAAGTGTCACATCCGCATCAATAGGTGTAATATTTTTAAAAGTACTCAAAAACTTAATTTTGAGGGAGGTAAAAGATAACATAGGTACATTCAATAGACCGTTAATGCTAGCAAATTGAAAACAAATATTTTGTTTAGATAAGTATAATTCCTCCTATATAGTATTATAAAACCTGAAGATAGCATATTTATACTTTAGGATGGAATTTCTTGCCGTGAACTCGCTTGGCACAGTACCTGTCCTTGTTACAGAGGATGGGAATAAAGAGATTGGAATAGTGAATGTAAGAAATTGTCTAATGGAGAAATACGGAGATAAGCAAATATTCCGGGGTAAGTTTTCAACTTGCAGTCATTCTTGCAAATGTCCTTCCTGTCCGTCCATTCATACTTTTATTTGCCCTGTCCGTATATTCTAATTTTTGCATGCCGGTTCGTGTGGTAGGATCAGCTCGCGAAATCTGAAAAGGGATACCACCAAATACTAATTCTTGATTCCAGAAAGACGCTATTTTTTTTGGCTGATTTAAACATTTTGAATTGTTCTTCTTTTATATTTATTTCTATGTACGTTCAGATGCTTCGGAAACCTATTTGAGCAAACTTGACCAGGTTCCTATTGGATTCATTACTTATGGTCTGGCCTTCAATCAGGAGAGTACAAAAAGATTGAGGTAATTTATTTTTTCTCTAGATTTAGTAACATTTTAGGTATTTAATTAAACAATTCTTGCATTTTTAACATTTGAACAAAATTCGGCATCTTTTTTAGTTTGGTATTTTAGATATCCCTTCCACGAACCTGATTTCATGGAGCAGTCACGGAAATATATTCTGGAGCGCGGGTCCAGACTTCAGGATGCTATCAACAGTTGTACAGATCCTGTGATAACAGAGGCACTCATACAGACAACAGAGAATCATTATTCTAATGCAGAACAATATTTAGACCAAGGTTCAAATATCATCAATATTTTAATAATTTTAAATTCGTTGGGTTTTTAAATGTTTAACCTTGAGAGCCAAACTGTTTTTCTTGAAATACTTCTCTGAATAAATTGTAAATGAATTTCTTTTAGATAAGTACAGTTCCGCCCTCTCAGCTGTGTCGTCCCTGTTGGATTATTTTGAATCTGACCTTGGCAAGGATACAAAACTTGGAATATGGTTGGGTGGAATACATCCCAATGTTGCAGATATTTTTCTAGTTAAGTAAATAAAACTAATTGAAGAGTATTCAACGTATCATCGTATTTTGATTTTGCTGCAGATAGGCCTAAAGAGAATGAATTTTTAGCCGCGTTGGGGGAAATTAAAATGAAGCAACTGACATTTTGTTTCACTGCTGCTACGGAAAGAGTGTTTCAACTATTTTTTTTTTATATTTTAGAATAAATTTTTTACGAATCAAACCAGTTAATCAGTTAATCGTAGAAAAGTCCAAATTAATGAATTTGTCAAAAAAAACTATTATTCGTATATCTGCAGGCAATACAAGTATCTATATACAAGACACTAACTATGTACTTTTAACAGTTATAAATCTATCTCAACCATAACATTTATAAATTAGTAACTACTGCTGCTTCATAACGAAATATATTTCAAAGAAAAAAATCTTCATTATCAATCGCATCTTTTAGTGAAGTGAATCAAGCAAGTATAGCTATGTATATAAATTAAGTTAGCCCTTATTATTTTGTCTGCCATTTCACTTGTACTTTACATAAATTGATGCAAATGTCTTAAAAATTATCAAATTAATATATGAAAATATTTTATAAACTAAAACTATCAACAACTTTAATATAGGAATGGTGTTGCATCGGTTATGGCAGTTAGGAATGGAGAACTCATTATTTAAAGAAGGTGTTCGGCCTCATCTTACTTTGTATTACGACAGGTAACATTTCTTAGAATTGAGGGGGGGGGGGGCAATCTATGTGGTAGTTAATAATTCTTTGTTCATGTATATAGGCAAATCATTATGATAAAAACTAAAAAGTTAGAAAATATTTCTATTCATTTTCAATAATTAAAAATGCCCGAAAACTAATTAACTTCGTAGCAAAAACCATTATTTTGTTTAATAATACGATTTTTATCTTAGATTTAAATTACATTTTATCTTATGGGTAATTTTTCCACGACGTTTATGAAATGCCCCCTTCCACCTTTTTTTATCTATTACCTAGTATTCCCGAATTTTTTAAAATTATTTTTTTATAACTATTTGCCAACAACTCATTTTATTAAGGATAAGGGAGCGGGCGAGCTTCAAAACTATAACAAAGTGGAACACAGAAACTTCAGAAAATGTGATAAAATCTGAAGAAGACGTGTTTGCAGAGAATGCAAAATGGAGTCTTGGAATTATGGCCGCCTTGGGTGGACTCTATCTTGGAAAAAAGTTTCTTAAAAAATAAATTAATATCTGCTGATGTTGTTTGTATCAGAATGAAATTGACGCGCAAAGTTATGACCACTTAGGTAATTTGAACAAATTTCGCCAATATCTAAAAAAACCTTTTAATGAAATAATGTATAATCATTCAATATTTTAAGGTTGTCTTCTTTTAAATAGGTATCTGGTATTTATATAGTTCATGAAATAATTTTGAATGAATTAAATATTTTCAATATATTGTGATATTTTTATTATAAGATGGATGTATTTATTAAGTGAAACTTTTCTACAGTTAGGATCGGGACATATTAGACATGTGTATTTTGATTCTTGTTAGAAATCATCCCGTCGTTTTGCTTTTTTATTGGAGATTTATTGGAAAATTAGGCACAACGTCATCACTTAAAAAAACCTGTTACAATCAATTCGGTGACTGGTTTACATCGAATTTTTGTTCTAACACTCTAAACGAATTAATACCTATTCGTTTGTACAACTTAATGTTTTGTTGAGCTTTATTTTTATGGATGTTGTCATCCTTGTTAAATTTAGCTTTTAATCTACTGTAATATTTAATTAAGTTATGTAAAATATTTTATTTTGTGTAAAAAAAATTTGATGAGTCAATTTTTTACTAATGCAATTAATATTTTTTGTACTAGTTTTAAATAAATATTGCATACGTTAGTGAATAGTGTTTGATAAACACAATTTATACCGATTATTAAATTTTTCTGTGATGTATTATTATGTGATAAAATTTTATTATAAAATATAAATAAAATACCAAAAATTTCAGATTTGATGTAAAGATGATAACATGGCTAGTCATAAGATTTATATTGTTAGTTTCAATATTTGAATTCTCAGGTGATTTTGTGAGCAATATTTTTCAAATTGATTATTGTATATCTGAAATTCTGTTTCTTCAAATAAGAAATACTCTAAACTGTAAAACTAACGCCTCCGCTTGCTGTTGGGATGGTATTGAGTTGGAATATAGGACATCAGTGTCATTTTAAAGACGTTAAAAATATTAAGAGTTGGGGGATCGCTTTGGCTCCAGAAAGGTGCAACTCATGCATAGTTAAACTTTCAGATAAGGATTGTATATTCAAATGATTTGCATGCAGCTGGGATGGAGTGCCTCGGGACCTCTAAAATGGTCTGTCTCCACTTTGTAAATTAACAAGTATTCTGAATGTTTTGATGATGGTGATACAATTTTTGGCGTTTTATACAAAACAATTTTTATGGGCCAAGGCATTTCTGTAGCTCTTAATATTAACATATGTGCATTTGCATGATAAACCAGGAACCCTTTTTAACATCTACAGGTAAAACACGGACTTGTACTTGGATTCGAACCTATCACGATTTATTTAGATATTCCTAATGATATAATTGTATTAGTTTGTGAGCACTATTGTGGTAAAGATGGAGTGTTTGGAACAGAATGGAAAAACAAATGTGATGATGACGAGTATTATTGTTGTGGTGTCAGGGAGGAAAGGTAAAATATCTCTGTAAAAGCAATTTCCCTTATCAGCTCATTTTCAGGGATCTTAAGGGACAAGACAACGGACTATAAATTGATATACCTCCATAATGATGATAAACTAAACTATCTCTTCCGCATATTAAAAGTTTTTTAAGCTACTGAATAAGATAACGTGTTTATAAAACATTGGGTACCAGTGTAATTTAAAGTCCAATATCTCCTCCCTCCCTGGTTCGTTTTTTTTGCGCCTGTTGTTCAATGTAATATTTTATGGCAAATCATCCTTTTAGACCATTTTGTTGTTTCCTCGATCTGGACGGCTTCAATATAAACCCTGAACAACTTTATTATGCAATCTACATTTTCCTGGATATTATGTCTATGGTAGTCCATAAGTGTACAGCTTTACAGTATATTGTTTCTATTTGGTAAAGCAACACATATGATAAAGGAAAAAGATTCTTTTTAGAGTAAAATGCTTGTATATCAATCAAAATCAAAATTTTTAGAATTTTTACTGAACAACTTTATTATGCAAATGAAAAGAAAATTAATGGGAAAACGTTTATTTTGCACTTTTCTCCTCTT
>LS052557.1:2503-20966 GCA_900241095.1 Acartia tonsa | reverse complement strand
CTCCATGACATCAAGGAGGTATGTTAAGATATTTTTACATTTTGATAATAGTTAGATACCTATTATTGTACGGATATGAGAACTTGTTTCGGCCCTAGACTTTAAGGAATGGACGAGGAGGTCAGGAAAATAGACTAAAACCACCCTAAGACATTTTTAGCACTTCCCTGAAAAGTACAACCCATTAGGACCAGCAACTTTTTTTTATATTTAAATAAGAAACCTTAATAATTTTTATTTTACCATATAATGCTCAAAATTTGTTAATTTTTGGTGTAAAATTGTGTGTGTGTGTGTGTATTTGGGTATTGGTGTTGCTTAATTAATGTATGGAATTTTCAGGGAGTTGAAAGATTAATATTACATCAAATAATAATAAATACCCGTACGATAACAATAAAAGAATGAGGTATAGATTTATTTCTGGTAGGGGTGGACTATAAAATATAATCTATACTGGGTCCCAAAGTCTTTAATTAAATTATGATTGGTCATTATAAGCTAGAAGTTTAAAAATTTGAAACAGACGTCATTTTTTAAAACAGACGTCACTTTACGCTGTTACACAAATTTATATGCCATTTTTTAAATTTTACATAATTAGAAAAAATTATTATTTTAATTTTAGGTTTACATCATCTTATCGTCCATTGTATTGTGCCTTAAAACCCCCGCATAACAATGAATTATAGGATAGGGTATAGTCCCTTTCGTGGCACAGCTCCTTAACGCGCGATTCTTCATTTTTTTTCACAGTAGCTTTTCTCCTATTTCTAGCCCCTGAGAGGCCAATTGCCTAACCCTGTGGGGCAATCACCTAACCCAATATAACCTAATTTAACCTAGAATAACCTATCTAAAGCCATTTTAGAAATACGAAGAATCACCCCTTAAGGGGCGTTGCCACGAAAGGGACTATTCCCAAAGGATATAAAATAAATTTAAGGGCAGCGTTGAAAGAATATATTAATTGTAATAAAAATCAATTATTTATTTAACAATAATTTATACAGCCAGCGAGTAATACTTGTTTCCAAAATCAATTTTATGGCTTATTATAAATATATATTATAATATATCCCTATATTACTGAATATTAACTTTAGGGTATATATTAAGATTGATGTATATCAAGAAATCAATTCTAATACTAGTCAATTTACCCCAGGCTTTTCAATAAGCTGTTCAATCAATTTTGCAAGTTTCTTTGTTTTAATTTTAGCAAAATATTGTACAATGTTGTACAATAATTAATTTATTTTCTCTATTTAAAGATTTTTTAATAAGTTTAATTCAAAAAAGATTTAACAAGTGAAAAACAGGTTTTTTTAAATAAACAAATGTACGATACATAGAAAAACATCGTTGAACCGTTTTTTGTTTTAATTTACTTATTGGTTGGTTTGTAAGTCTATTAATAATGCACCAAAGGGCGTGCAAGAGAAGTGTGTAGGAGGGTGTCAACAACACACTACTATAAACAATTTGCATTTTGATAAGGGAAAAGTAATTTATGAATGTTGGAATTTGTTTGTATACTCTCGGCTACGCCTCTAATATCTAGTTGCTCTGTATGCAAAGGGACTTGAAAATGCAGCTACGCTTCTAGATGCCTCTAAGTTGCCTCCCCCTCACACCCTATTTCAATTTTACTTTTAAAAAGAAAAAGTAAATAAAAAATTGGTGTGTGTAGACGGTCCTCTGGTGAAATAAAAGGTTTCTACCAATTTGTTGTTTGCTTACAAAAGAGGTAATTAAGTAACTAAACATTCAAGACAATGTAAAAGGCTTGGGTCATAGAGATAAGAATTGCATATTTCAAATACATTTTCTTTTTCATTTAAAAATGCAGATTTTTTAAATATAAAGTGTACTGCAGTCCAAATTGAAAAGCTCTAATCTCTAATTTAAAATCGTCCAATTGGCTTAAAACTTTGCAAAAACAGTAGGTATGATTTAAAAAGCAAAGCAACTATATAATCATTACTAGAAAGTTAGTATGTTCATTTTAAACAAGTTGATTTTGTTTTTAGTGTTTTAGATATTGAAATTGTCCTTCTTCAAGTAATGTTATAAGCGAAGCATCTCTATATATTTAGGTCATTATGAGCTAAGGTAATTTTGCAACAGATTTATATTGATTTTGTTCGGATTAATTTGCGCCTTCCTCAAGTGTCACTCTTTAGTAGTTATTGCTTGCAAATACGTCCGATTTTTTAATTTCGTTAAACTTTATATCTATGCATATTGTCATTCTTGTTTAATTGTAATTATCTATACTTATCCCTTTCTGTGATATGAAAGATTATATAAAGATGCCTGCATACATCGTAAATAAATACCCTTATAAAATATACATTGCATAGAAAAACGTGGCTCGTTATCAAACATTTTGCTCAACATTTTTTTAATTATCAGGAAAAAAGGGTAATACTTTCTAGTAGTGAAGCTACTTTATAATCCACCTTGTCTGTCATAAAAGCCAAAATAAATATGATTTTCTCGCCTGCTTTTGAAGGTAAGGAGCTGATTTTTTGTGAAGATATCCCTTAGCAAAAAGCATATAGTAAACAACTTAGTTGGTCCGTCCTTCTGTCGTTCAAGCTACAAACAAAAAGACTTTTATTTTTTATATTTAAATGTTCATGTTTTTTTTATAATTGTATGATTCTCACTTTTTCCTCTCTCCACTGAACGTGAAAATATGCTCTAAAACTTACTTTGTCCGTTTTAGTTCAGAAGTAACGACGGAGTTGAACCTCTACAGAGAGTAGTCTTTGAATACATGATTATCATTTCTATTACCGATCTTTTAAACCCTTTTGAATATACTTTTACAACATTACTAAATAGCTTGGGTATAAATCTTAGCTGCAGTTTTATTAATCTTTATAATATCTAAAACATTCAATATAAACTTTTATAATATACCTTGTAAAATAATAGTAATCATTGTTAAATAATCAAAAAATATGGGAGTTAAAACAGTAGAATCTACCTTAAAAATGGCTTATTTCCACAAAAATATTATGTAATTGGATATACATAGAATATACGTGTATATTATGCCAGGGGTAAAATAAACGTTAATTTAGGTTGCTAAATTTTTTCTGCTTTTCATTGGTCAGTTCGTTCATCCAGTAAGAGAGGAGTGGATGGGGTAAAGGGGGTGAATCGTTATTTTAGCCAGCTACAAGTTTCACTTTGTAATAGTACATTATAATCTGGTGTAAGATCCAGGTAATAATATTACTTAAATATATTACTTAAGATAAGTTTAGATTTTCGCAAACGGCATACTGACTTGTTTCATTTTTAGTAAATGTAATGTTGAAGTCCTTGTCAGTCAAGTAACAGAAAATCTCCTTAAACGAATATTTTTATTTTTATGTATTTAAGAGCTGGTACGCCCCCAGAGGTATCAAGGGTGGTGGGGGGGGAATCGACCTTCCATTAATTTCAGTTTTGGTTTAAAAAGAAAAATTTGTTTTTTTACTAGGGCTGATTTATCTTGGGAGGATAAAGGTACCCTCCCCCAAAATATGTAGTTATAAATCTTTTCAGAACCTAGGAGAAGCTACAATTTAAAGGATAATCATAATGGTTCAGCGGTTGGCGAGATCCCCCTAGTACTCAAATTAGATAGATAGACATCCTGTTACTTTTATCTAAGGATTTGCTATACAAAGTTGCTCCTTATATTTAATAGCATCTACACATGTTTAAATAAAACATAAAATATGAACAGTTAATTTTAAAAATTAAAATATGAACAATTAATGATTTAATGGACAATTTTAGGCCATAATTAGTTATTAAACATACAGACATATATGGATTTGGAAAAAGAATAAAAATTATGTAGAAAATTCGCTCTGTTAGAACTATCTATTATAGCATGTTTTTGCGACGGCCGAACGACGGCAGATTAAGTTATAAAATATGAATGTACCAGCGGCTGCTCCTCTAGCACCTAGGAGCTCTGCATATAAAAAGGGTAGCAAAAGCGAAAAAGTAGCTGAAAACCATTTCAATTCTTAAATCTATAGAAGGTCCAATAAAACGGAGAACTAAATTGGTTCAGTAGTAATCAAAATCTCATGCTACAATAAAATACCCTACTACTTTATAAAATAGGACATAAAGAACACAACGCAAGCTTTGTCCCGTACATACCAATAAAACATACACGTTTATTTCATGTTATATATACTGCGCTTATATTGAAAGTAAATGTCCCAATTCCACTATGCCTGATATAACATATTTCTAAGACAAATTATCCTTTTGAGATGAAATAAAATGTTTTTCAGTGTAATTGCTTTATTAATTGTATTATAAAAGAATGCTTTGACTAATTACATAATCCCAGGGATAAAGGGAAAGGTTTTGGAAAACAAGGACGCTTACATCCAATAGTATCAATCAAATATTTTGAATAAAAATATTTAGACTAGAGAGATAATAACAATGGTGAATCATATAATTTGTTATTGAGGAAATTATGTTATTTAATAAAAGATGCCAATGGCTTACAACATTTTATCTATTGATTGATTATTTTTGACTTGCACAGAATTAACCTTCAACGTACCATTCCTTTCCAGTATGGCTTCGAAACCGATTAATATCAACTGGATTAGAACCAGTCCTCAGCTATACTAAAAAAATGACGTATAGCATCGTATTATAGACAATTTTCCACAAAAATTTAAATGAAAAATATAGAAATAATACCAGATTTTAGAGCAGGCCTTCGGCCCCTTAGGGGCTAACAAAAGTGGTTTTAATCTTCATTTTTAATTTTCATTTTAATATCTGCGGAAAGCTGTCTATGATACGATGCGACAAATAACTTACTTCTATCTATTTACCCATCCTTGTATCCATAATTATGATTATAAGCGCAGCTTTTCTATAGTTCTAGAATTATCCAATTTACAGTTCTTTGAGAAGAGGAACATGTAACATCGATTACCTTGACATTATATTTCTGTAAAACCTACATACATTATTCCAACTTAATAACAGTTTTATGTTATTTTTTGGCCTGTAAATGCTGTGCTACTAACTAACATAATTATCCATGTTATTTAAAATTAATGATATGAAAACAATGGTTTGAGCTACCAAGGTTATGTGGATAAAATTTTATTCGATGCTAATATAATAAAATAGTTTTAGGTAATTAAAAAAAACGTTAAAAATAATGCGTCCTCTAGATTTCGGGTAGGTTCAAAACAGCCATACGTAAAGACGATAAGATTGCATATATCCCAATAGAGAATGCCTTAGTCCAAAAACTGTTGAAACGCATTTGAGTCTTTTGCGAGGTTTATACTGCAACAAATTAATAGAGCTAATAAACTCTCAAGTCGCTGGGGCACAAGAAACACCAGTCATACGTGGAATAAAAGTGTTATGATTTTTGAGAAGTTGCTCAAGCTATTTTTCTTCTCCCGTCATAAAGTGTTATTAACTAATATAATTATGTTAGGATCTATTAATATGTACATTATTATAACAATTTATGTTATGATTTAAATTTGACCCCCAACTTATGTATTTCATTCATCTCGCACAAAATAATGTCGAATAATATTTTCGTAAAATTAGTTAAAATTGACCTTTAGTTAAATAAATATTAGCGGTGGATCCTGGCATCTAGGAACTCTGATTTCAAAAGCGAAAAAAGGTTTCAGAACAAACAGCCTAGAACCGACCCAGGACCTACATATATTAAGCTTCTTTAAAATGGAAAACACAATCAGTTCAGTACCTAGTGATATCTTATCGAACATACCAAAATAATGATAGCTATAAAAGAGGTGCATTGAAAACTGATGGGATATTACTCCATAGTTTATGCCATCATTAATGATTATAGAATTATTAGGTATGGTCCCATTTAAAGTTCAAACCAATTATATTTACTTGTGCCTTAGTTAAAGTAGGCTTGATCCAAAATATGACTTAAGCTAAAAATATATTTCTATAGATTAATTGTAAAAAAAAGATTTCATTGAAAAAAGCCAAATCTATTTTTTCGTGTATTTTTCAGCGCCCCTAGCATCTAGAAGCTCTGTTTTCAACGCGGTAGGGAAGGGTAAAAATAGCCTAAAAACCATACGGGTGATCTTTGTTAGGCTTTTCTAACATGGATAGCTCAATAGGATTGCTTGATTTCAAAATCTTGAGTTACAGACAATTAAAAACCCTACTAATTCATATGATAGAAGTATGTAAGGTTCCACTCCTGTCTAGCACCCAAGTTCATTATTATTTAATATATTAAGGATAATATTTTCCATAGAATGACAGCAAAAATAATTCAAATGGTTTGTAATATAGTAGATATTTCCTTACAAAATTGAAAGTAAACTATCAAAATAGAGAAGATACTATATCTAATTAACCAAGCTAATATGAACATTATATGTAAAGTAGCCATTCTATAACTAAACTAATAAAGTGCCACTAGAGGCCTCTAGGGGTGTAGCCACTATTATTATATAAACTAACTTAATATGAATATTATAGAGTAGCTACACTCTAACTAATAGACCATCTTTTCATATAATATGATTTATGATTTTAAAATCATTTTATTACAATGACAATCAAGCGAGTTGATGTTTCAACATTACAGCAAAACTTCTCGAAACAATAAATTTGCGCCATGGTTCTCAGAGAGAGAGAGAGAGAGAGGGGGAAAATGGGCTGTTAATTACATAAGTCCCCAAAGTTTTATACTAATGTTTTCTTATTCGTTGCCTTAACAATTTTGAGGACTTTTACTACATTTCGATTGGTTGGTTTAGTAAATTGAGTGTCCATACGTTTCAACCACTAAATGTTATCTACAGAAGAGATAATTTTGAAAAGTTAATATATCTTTATTTCATTCAACAGGTTAATTGAAAACGAGAAGCTAAATATTTACTAAAATTACAGATTTTACATTATTTTGTTTTACGTGGACACTTTAAGGACTATTAATCAAGGCACAATTTGTACCTATTTTATAATATAAGTATTTATATCAGAATTGCACTCATAGCTCTTAGCTCTATTGGTACCTATTTTATAATATAAGTATTTATATCAGAATTGCACTCATAACTCTTAGCTCTATTTTTATATTGCACTAGACTAGTTTGTTTATGTACTAGCGGATGCGCCCCTAGCATCAAGGGTACTGTGGTTGAAGGGCAGAAATTTTGCTTAAAATCATTTTAAGACTTAAATCATGTAACATAAAACCATCCTAAAATGGAGAACTCAATTGTTTCAGTAGTTATTTAAATCTTAAGCTACAGTCAAAATTACTTTTCTACTTTTATATAGGATGTAACTCTATTAGTAACGCAGATACATATTAGATAGAACTAGCGGCTGCGCCCCTAGAATCTCAGGTATCTGTATTTAAAGGACAGAAAGGGGCTTAAAGCCATCCCAAGACTTAAATCTTAAAATTAAATAGTCTTAAACCATCATGGGACCTAGGTGAAGCTTAACTAGAATAGAGAACCAAATGAGTTAAGGATTATTGAGATCTTAAGCTTCAGACGACAAAAAAACCTTCCTACTATGAAATGGGATATGCTATTTGGAATTAACAAGAATAGATTGTTTCATCATTTTTAAAATAGATAGTATACAACACGAATATAGAAATTTATTTAATAATATAATTCATTAGAACATACCATTATAAATTTAATAGCTATACAACATTAAAATAATATTAGGCTTTTAAATGGCGGTTAGATTATCTTAAATTGGATTTAAATTTACTGTTTATGTGTATTCTATTTTAAATTTTTCAAAATAATTTCAAAATTTTAACAATTTGCCTTCCCAATTTTCATCCCCTAATAATTAATACACACACACACACCTCTGTAAAATCGCTGTGCACGCATCTTTTTTCATTAATCACAAATAACATAATCATTTATAAAACTAAAATAAATATATAGAATAAAGCATACTCTATGATTATTGCAAACTATAAGAAGAACAATTCACAACAAAACTAATTTTGAAAATATGATGATCTTCAAATATTGAAAGGTTTCGTGAATCTACAAGATTTTTTCTCTTTATACCAAAGGTTTTGTGGTTTTTAGTCCATCGAGACCTGTAATTTTAACATTTAAAGAAATTACTTTAAGTTGTAAAAATAATAAATTATATGAGTTTTAAATTATTTATTTATATCTAAAGTCCACTTTTTTCATGGGGTTTAGAGATAAAAAATCAAGGGTCATGAGATTGAAATGAAGTTGCGGGTTTCGTCATATTTTGACAGTAGCTTTTCTCCTAATTCTAGCCCCTGCAGGGGGCTCTAACCCTGCAGGGCAATCATCTAACCTAACTTAACCTAAAATAACCTTTCAAAAGCTACTGTAAAAGTACGACGAAACATGCGTTTCCTTCACATGACCCAAAATCAATATTGAAACAATAAGAATAATTCTAAAAAAGATTAATAAACATAGTGTTTTACTTGTTTACTATAAAATTTGTCTTCATTTTATTATATATCCTTGTAAGGTAAAACTCTTTCCATAAATACATATAGAATATCTATAAAGCGATGGCAGACACCCAGTACACCGAAAATCAACGCATATTGAAATGTACAAAAGAAAATACTGATATACTGCTTCTAAAAGTTTTTTTATTATGTGGTTTCATTTTAGTATAGAGACCTTTCAAAAATATTTGTAAAATTAACTTTAGAAAAACTGGCATGTAATGTACAAAAGTGGAATCTAAATTAACTTCCCATCCTAAAAGGCATATATGCTTATATGAGAGTAAAAGGTTCACGAAAATGTATTAAAATACGGAGATAGTGTAAAGAGTGATTTCAAGAATAAATGGATTAATATTGAGTTTATAATAATTACCTAAGTCTCAAGGGGCTGTCCTTAGAGAAAGTTGTGGATATATCTTTTTATCTTACTTTATATACGTTAAAATTGTACTTACTGCTGCTCTGTCAGACGCGTAAAATCAAAAGTAAGAGAAGGGGGAATGCCTTGGCTCATACACAGGCGCAACTCATTACAATGCACAGATAGGACTTCTAGATAAGAACCAGTTCTCAGCCACACTGAAAATTCATGTATAGCATAGTATTATTAACTTTCCACGAATATTAAAACAAAATCCTAAAATTAATACCAGTTTTGTTGGTCCGGTCCTCTAGCCCCTCGGTGCCAACAAATCTGGTTTAAATCTTATAATTTTTCCTTTAAATATCCACGGAAAGCTGTCTTCAATAATATATGCGATAAATAACTCTTCTCTTTTGCACTATTTCTATTTAAATACTATTATTATTAAAATTGCAATATAAAATCATTAATGACCGACCAATCAACGAAATTCCTAATTTCTTAGCATTTCTAATAAAAAAGAATCTATAACACTTAAAAAGTATAGGAATACCAAAGAAGAAAAATACTTTATCTAAAATTTTTGATGATTCTTAATGTAATTATTCTAAATTCCTGATCTATTGTGATGTCTTAGGCCTCCCATAAGTATGAGTTTGTGTTTATTAAATATTTTTAAATATTATATTAGCCAATAAAAAAAATCTCTAGGATATGTATTTAAGGTATAAACCCAATATATAAAGTAGAAAGTTTTTTGTTTGTTTGTCCCTTAAGATCTCCCTAACCAAGAACAGATTGAGTTCTCCATTTGAGAAAAGGATCACTTAATTCTTGCTTCACCCCTAGATTCTTGGGATGATTTCACAATAGTCTATGGGTGAATATGCTAGTTATTTAATTTGCGACAAGGTAAATAATGCAAAAATTTTAATTTGTCTTTTATTGAACAGATTAAAACAAGGATTTTTTTGTACATTTTAAGCACAGCAATACTATCAATGTCTTGAAACACACACCTGACATAGCTGCGTTTCATGTATATTCTGTTGATTTGTCGCTCAGATGATGTTGCAGACGCATTATATTTTACGCTGAAATTACTAGTTAATATGTGACCAGTAACACAGGAACACCTCTAGGAGAGGGCTGCTAGATAATATCTGAGTTTATTGTTTTATCGTGATTATAATGATTCAAATACTTCAGGAATCAAGGAACATCGAAATGGAAGGCAAATGGGACAGCGGAAAGTGTGACGTCATACAAACACGTCGAAAAAGAAAGTGGGAAAGGAAACCCCTAAAAAAAGAGGTAAATAATAGACGTATTTTTATGACGTCACACATGACACTTACCGTTTTCTCCTCAAGGAAAATAGAAACCATTAAAAAGTGTTGAAATAAATAAATCAGGGAGGTAGAACGTTAACAAACAAAAAAATAGTCATTGGATATAATTGTTTTTGTTTCTATAACATTTTCTATATTCTTTAACTTTAGGCGAGGCCTTTTTACCGATTCCTCTATTTCCGAAAGATCCTTTTTTTTCTACAGAAAATGTATTTTTTGTTGATGTTAGTTTTATTCTTTGATAGTGTTTAATGTGTTTAATGGGTGGTTTATATCTTTAAAGGGAAACTCCACTATTCTTAAATATTTTTGTTTAGTTATAAGTAAACATTCAATTGTTAAAAAGAGGCAAAAATTTAATTAATTTTATATTAAAAACTTAAAACTTTTTAGAGAGAATTTAGAGCTAGTCTTATTTAACAATTGTAACTTACTTACATGATCTCGTTTTTCTTTCAACTTGTTAGAAAATAAGATAGAACTTAGCCTTGATCTATACGAAGCTATCCTAAATATTGCACATCATTTCAGCTGTATATATATCAGTAACACGTCCAGAATTTGTACTACTAAGATACTAACTGACTGTTAATATATTCTTGATCTTTGATACGGCTAGGTCATAATCTGTAATTTTTGTAATGATTTGTAATGAACAAAAAAACAATTAAAGAATGTCCATTCAAATTGCAGTTTTGAGGTAATAAATATACAAAAAAAACATGATCATAATTTATAAATATGTACAAAAAAAATAATTACTTTATGCTTTTATTTCAGTTTTAATGTGAATTTAAGATTAAATATAGGCGTTTTAATTACTTTTTTATGCCTTCCTTCTTCTCATGCATAAATATCATAATTTAATTTTATGTTGGTAGACTATTATATCGCATTTGAAATATCCTTAGATAAAAGTAACAGGATGTCTTTCTTTCTGTTTTTCTGGGAATCTATCTGTCTGAAGCTTAAGATCTCGCTAACGTTCCAGCCAATATGATAACCTTACAGTTAAGCCATAGCTAATTTAGGAAACAGAAATCACCCCTAAAAAAAAGGCAAGAATCCAATTTAAATGAAATGTTTGAAGTCCTTTCTTGTCATAAATCAAAAAAGTTACTGATAAGTATACCTAAAAGTAAAACTAAACATCTTGAATATTTTCCAGCAGTGTCATTTCCAAAACTATGGAATAACTTAAGAAATGAAATAAGGTTATCAAGCTCTCCAAAAGAAATCATTGTCCATGATTAAAAAAGATTATCTTTCAACAGATAAATCATTTCATTGCAACAAAAGAAAATGCTTTTCCATTCTATATTAAGTTGTAAGTTTTTTTGTCTCAAGCTAAATGTCTTTGAAACTCCTGCTCGAATTGGTTGTATTTTTAGGGAAGCTTTATAAATATCTTTGGGTGGTTTTTTGGCTAGGAGAAAAGCAACTAGTGGAATCATAGAGTAAAAATAAATTTTGTAAGAGATTTTTCATCTTGCCATCATAAAAGATTGGCAAAAGTTTTTTTGTAATAAAAAAAATCCCTATTAATGTATTATGAATTATTAAACAGTCCAAAAGTTTATCAGCTGTAACAAATTTTTTACAATAAATAAACAATTTGCAAAAAAAAAATATTTTTCATTAGAAATATTGACTTTGGGATATATCAGTGCCGTTATTGTAATCCAAATAAAAGTTTTAAATAATTTTTTTGCAATTTTATGTAATAAAGATAATTTTTCACCTCTTTTTATTTGTTCTTTTTTTATTCTAATTTTTTTAAAGTTTTTAACTTTCAATTGCCAATGTTTTATCCCTCCACGGATTTACTTAGTTGTAATAAACTTACCTTAAGAAAAAAATGTAAACAAGAGTAAGTTATTAGTTATTAATTAATAAAAAGAAGCATTGGAATATGTTAACATCAAATTTCAGGTTCTAAATGGACCTAAATGGTTCTACTTTACTATGGAGCTTCTTATACGTACCTCCACCCTACCAATAAAAATAGCATCTGAAAAAACACCCCCAATACAAATAAATGTATTTATTATTTTAAAACTAAAATCAAATTGGGGAGTCGACGTATCACTTAGCACCCTCCCCCTCCAATCCTCCCTCCTTCTCTAGAGGCCGCTAGTTAATTTATAAACAGATACAATAATTGTCATTTATATCTATGACGTTTTGTTTGATATTTTTAAACAAACACAAAACAGGATATAGAACTAAATTTTTTATACCCATATTAATCTATATTTGCTTTTTTAGTAGCGAAGCTACTCTATAATTCTCCGTTAATCCGTCCGTAACGCTATTGGGGAAACGTAATTTTCTCGGCTTCTATTCAAGACAGACAGCTGAAATTTTTAGTGAAGATTCCCATTATATTTGCCCATCTAATATATAATTGTTTTGTCCATCTGTCTGTTATTTGGGGTGCTAGATTGATCCCTAGATTTTTACGTTTTCGTAATTTTCTGAACTCCTTTTCAAGATATAGGGCTTTTCAGGAATAAATTAATTTTATATTCTACATATTTTCACCAAGTTTAATTAAGAACTGTCAATAACTTGGGGCGATAGATTTTTAGGTTTTCGTGATTTTCTCTATTCCTATTTAAGATTGATGGCTGAAATTATCAGGGATTGAATATGCTCATGTTCTTTATTTTTCCATCAAGTTTCATTAAGATTTGTCTATTAATTGGGGTGCTGGATTCAAGTTTAATGTTTATTGTATGACACTAAATAAAATTTTCTCCCGATATCCCTTATTCATTTTTGAGCTTGGCTACTTATGGATGTTGTCATCCTTGTTCCTTATATATTTCGTTCTATGTCGTCTTAATCGTTCTCTATCCGTTTTATGACGTTTTCAATAAAAGTAATAACTTTTTAGAGAGACAAATTTTTTTCATGAAAAAGTTTAATTAATTAAGAAAAATCTCCTGATCTATGTTTGTACTTCTGAGTAAAGTTTTATTCTATTCTATTCTGGTCCTATTAAGTATTTAAGCTAATTCTGAAGATTTGAAAGCCTTGGTGGCATTGGCGGAGGATGGGTAAACTGATCACGCAACCTTCATTGTTATGCCGTTAGATTGTAAGGAGGGAGGTTTGTAAGGGGTTATCCAAGTTCCCCAATGCCCATTAATTTGGTTTCACACCCCAATTTAAAATTTGAAAAAATATTTGATTGGCCTACCTTCACCCTTTTCACCCCAGCAAGCTTCTACTCTCATAGCAAAACCTTTTGCCTAAAGCCATTGCATGTTATTGAGTTGCTTCAGCGTTTCTAGAAAGATCTAATAATAGTTCAGGATAAAAAATCCCACTTATTATCTTTGAAAAAGTGAAGATACTCTGCAATTTCTCAAACTTCTTGTGACATCCATATGCTCATTTTATCACAAATGGGAGAAAAGGAACTGATTAGACATCAGATAAAGTTTTTTATACATTTAGAAATAATCTAGAAAGCTATAAAAATTTTTTTTTAAATATCTTGATTTTGAAACACCCCCCCTCACCCCATATAAGAAAAAAATCCTAATAAATACCACCAAAAGTTTTTTTTTGGGGTGGGGGGGAGATGTATATTACTTCCAACCCCAAAAATTATAAAAGCTTTAAGGTCCTTGGATAATATTCCTTGTTTATTTTCTGGTGATAAAAAATCATGTTTCTTACAAACAAACTTATCTAAATTAATATTTTTTATTTGTAAACAAAATAGGATAAAATATACTGTAAATACAACAAGATTAAATTTATCCATTTAGATATGAAAAGAAAATAATTCTGATTTTTAAGTTAGAGATTTGATTTTTAAGAGCTTTGATTTTAATGAATCTAGGTGTCTCTATAATGAAAATGAACTTATACAAAGCTTTACTTATAATCTAAAAAAAAATTCATTAGGAATACCTCAAATGTAGAGTTTCAACGCATCTAATATTGTGTACAAAAAAAATGAAAATGTTATCTCTAGAAATTAGTCTATATAAAGTTTGTAAAAAGTTTAAATTAATTGAGACTGGTCAAGACTAGTAACACAGGTACAACTCTTTTATTCATTTGAAAAGACAACTTTCCGGGGATAGTAAAATGAAAAAATACAAGATTTATTTCATTGTTGGCCTCGGGTAGCCAAAGGCCCGCGCCAACAAAACTAGTATTGACTAAAAATTATGATTCATATATCATCATTTGTGAAAAAAGGTCTTTAATAGTTTAAGATACATAATTTTTCAGTATGGCTCAGAGCCAGTTATAATCCAATGGATGCTAATATTTGAAGCCAAATATGAATGTCTTATTGTTGAATGCTATTTTTCAATACAAAAACTCTTTTTTGAGGATATGTTTCTTCTTTTCTGATATTAAAATTGAAATTTAAACTTGAATATAATCTTTATACAATCTAAATGTTCTGAATTTTATTTTATCATTTTTTTAATTTTAAAACCTAATGATTTCCAGGATGAGAATAGCAGTGGCAATTGTGTTGGCAATTGGTGTTGCCAACGCCCAGAACCCTGGAGATGAGAAGGTTAATCTGAATCCTGCCCTGCCTATGGAGATCTGCACTGGCAACCAACAATGCCAGCAAGGTATGATAATTCATACAAGATTTCTTGGCGTAATTCCTTGAAGTGCCATTTTGAGCACAGAAACTCATCCCCCTATTTTAATAAATTAAAAATAAATGGGCGGAGGTGTAGTTTTTGTTTGATTGTTTTATTACTTAGGCCATATTAGATAAAGTTATATTAATTACTAGTGGAAAGTGTATATAAATTATATCTAGTATTAATTCAATGCATCAAAAATGACCTTTCCAGAAACTTTAGTTCTGCATCAAAATAATTTTTTTATTTCAATAAGTTTGTTGTTATTTCATAAATCCCGGTATAAATCCTATCTTATAAAGTAGTAAGGTTTTTTTGCATGTAGCTTAAGATTTTGACCGAATCTATTGAGTTCTCCTTTTAAGGGAAGCTTCACATAGATCTGGTGATGGTTTTAGGCTAATTTATTTTTAGATTTAAGTTTTGGGATGGTTTTTAGGATATTTTTAGTTTTTTCCTTAACCCTTTGAATACAGAACCCCTAGATGCTAGGAGTGCAACCGCTAGTATATTGATAATTGGGGGTAAATTTTATCCTAATCTATCAGTCAAAATTTCTTTCTGTAGTTGGAACGAAGATAACAATGGACTCAAACTGGAGATGGTTCCACACCAAGGGTGGATATACTAACTGCTATGATGGTCAGTATTTATTTTAGCTTCAAATCTACTCTACAAATCACCAGTGTTGTTCCGTCTGCCTGTAATACTGTAAGATCTGATATGTGTTCTTACATGTTTTTTTTTGTGTTCTCTGTATATATCACCTATTTTTGGCAGCCGGCTCCGAGAGCTGCAGTTGGCTCCGAAAAGTAAAAATAAAGACTCTGATCCTAATTTTTTTTTCATTCAATAGATTAGATTTTACATTGTACAGTGTGGTAAAAAAAAGAAATTAATTGTTTACGTGCCTTATTAATGTTCATTGTAGGAAATTTCGGTTTTGGTTTATGGAATTTTCTCGAAGCATTTCTAAAATCACTTTTTCTGTTCTTTAAACAATATATTCTTGTGTAATTAGCTTTTATATCTTTTTGCTTTAAAAATTTCGAGTATAGTACCTTTCGTGGAAACGCCTCTTAAGGGGTGTTTCACCATATTTTCACAGTATTTTTTCTCCTCTTTCTAGACCTGCGGAGGGGGAAGCTCTAATCCTGCGTGGCAATCACCTAACCTAACTTAACCTGGCCTTATCTAAAATAAACTCTCAAAAGCTACTGTGAAATTATGACGAAATGCCCCTTAAGAGGCGTTGTCACAAAAAGGACCATACACAAAATTTCTTATCTGAGAGTGTAGAGGTTAGTGGAGTACCCAAAACCAGTACAAACCGAGAGCAAGGAAGTGGGGGTCAAATCACCCCCTTTATCCTTGGACGTTTCTGACCCAGAGGCAACCAGCAAAATCACATTATGGTCTATCTTCGTCCCACTGTGTATTATAATCAATATTTAGGAAACAGGTGGAGCAGTGAGTGTTCTGATCATAACCAGTGTATTGAAAACTGTGAAATTGGTAAGTTGGAAAATTCACAAGGATGACAACATACACAAGTACAAGATATGCTTTATAACAATTTGGTATAGCAAATAGTAATTTATAGACAGGAATATAAAGTGAATTGTTAATGTTAAGCATTGAACATATGGTCATTAAAAACTTGACAAGAACTCAGATGTCAAATTCTGATAACAGTCAAGACAAACAGACTGCTATTACAGAGTAGCCTTGCAGCTAAAAAAAACCTATGATCATGTAATGTGTTATATTTTTAACATAAAACCAAATCAAAATATTAAGATAAAAAGCATGATATTTTTCAGTCCAATGAAATGATCTAAGACAACTGTTTAAAAGATTAACAATTTTAACTATTTTCATATAATTTTAAATGACTAGATGACTGCAATTGTTCTTAAATCTATCCTCATTAATTAAAATGTTTCATTTCAATAACAAATTTAAAAAGCCTATATTTTTAAGAAATTTGTGTACATAAATTTATATGTTTAGAGGGTGTTGATTCCAATGACTGGAAAGGTACCTATGGTGTGGATGCTAGTGGAGACAAACTTTCCCTCCAGTTTGTCACAAAAGGACAATACTCTACAAATATTGGATCCAGAGTCTACCTGCTTGATCCTTCAGGTAAAAGGACAGCTCAAAATTTACTCATATTTGTAGATAACCCATAAACCTAATTACTTTAAGATTATAATATTATTAACAGTCCTTAGGCTTGTCCTATAAAACTGACTCTTCTTGCTCTGTTAACCTTATAATTATACAACACTGAAAAATGATCTTTGTATATGTATGCATAGTAATGAGTTGTACCTCTTGATTAGACAAGACATTTTCTAAACTTATTCTATTAGTGTCATATGTCTTACAAAGCATCAGGAATAAAACATTTATCTACTGGTACAAATGGTTTGGGCCTAAACTTTAGACTATTAACTTCCTGTTTTTTTTTATATTAGTTGCTATGAATAAAACAAATTCATTATATTGTCCTATATGCATTCTTTTTCTTTCTTTCGTTGAACTTAAACATTATCACTATATGTTTTTTTTATTCTCAGGTGACAAGTACTACATGTTCAAGCTGTTGAACAAAGAGTTTACTTTTGATGTTGATGTTAGCCAGCTGCCCTGTGGTCTCAATGGTGCTCTCTACTTTGTTGAGATGCAGGAAGATGGAGGTAGGGATAATCTTTATTTTGCATCAAAAGATCAAAAAATGGCAATTTACCCCAAATTTGAAAAAGACCAATAACAAATGTTCTTTTTCTTGTTTAGGTAAGGAAAAAAAGCCCCTTTAATTTATTTATACAAAAGTTTCAAAAGAAAAGTGTTACATTCTAAAAACTCTTAAACCAATTCTTAGGTATGTCTGCTAACCCTGGAAACAAAGCTGGAGCCGAGTTTGGAACAGGTTACTGTGATGCCCAGTGTCCTCATGATATCAAGTTCATTAATGGAGAGGCTAATGTCATTGATTGGGAACCCAGGTAGCATTTTTGTAGATACGGATATTCTCAAAATTTGAAGAAAAAAATGAATAGTTATAATTTCAATCATTTTCTTATATGATACTGAAAACATATTGTGAGCTATTTTTAATCAAAATTGTTCTATATTTATAATCTTTTTATCTAATTGTCAAAGCTTTTTGTTACTTTCCAGCCCAAATGATCAAAATGCTGGATTTGGCCACTATGGAGCCTGTTGCCAGGAACTGGATATCTGGGAGGCCAATGCTGCCGCTACTGCTTTCACTGTTCATCCCTGTGATGTTGAAGGATTCATGGTAAGCAGACACTTTGATATTATCTTTACAGGTTCAAACAGCATGTATTTTCCTATTAGTATTACATTTTATAGTCTCAACTACCATGTTCAGGTTCCTTAAAATAATTTATACTTAAATGTCTTGTTGTTGACCTTGATACTTTTTAAAGTACTTTTCCATGAGAAAAAAAAATATTATTTAATAGTTATTTCTCGCATTGTATTATAAACGGCTTTCCGCGGATATAGAATGTACAATTATAAGATTAAAACTAGT
>LS052550.1:0-13755 GCA_900241095.1 Acartia tonsa | reverse complement strand
GATTATAGAGTTGCTACGCTTTCTAAATCGTACCTAACTACTACAGGAATCACCATGCAAAGTTTGAAATCGATAGGACAATTTTAACATTCCTAAATTAACGAAAAAAGCTAACCGTTACGGACGGACGGACGGACGGACGGACGGACCGACAATAATTATAGAAAAGCTTCGCTTTTAATAATTCTTAGGACAAGAAGGTACAATATAATAAGCGAGGCATCTATAAAAAAAGTATTTTACTGTATCCTGTGTTTACGCAATTTTGTAACTTTATATACAATTTCGTTTAGACTTAGAAATTATTGAATTCTGCTTATTAAGTACTGACACTCAACAATAGTTATTGTTCGATTGTCCTTCAAACAAATTTTGAGCTACGCTTTTATGGATGTCGTCATCCTTGTTTAAAGTAAACATTAAATCATCACAAGATGTTTTATCAAAGAGAAGATGAAGTCTATATTATATCAGGGAAAGAGGGGATACTGGGCTGTCTATTATACTACTCCCCAAAGTTAATAACGTTTTCTTATTAGTTAGTTTAACAACTTTGGGGACTATTAATGAGTTTGATTTTTAAAATGAGTGTTCAAACTTATTGTAATCTACGGAAGGGATATTTTTGAGTAGCATCATTGGGGATGTATATCAATATTTAACTTAAATCTGATAATATAATAGAATAAATTCATCACTAAACTATGTTAGGCTTACCCATAAGAGAACCAAATCGATTTATTAGTTATAGAAATCTTAAGATTTTAATAAAAAAATCCCTACTACTTTATATAAAAGGATAGGTATGTAAAAAATATGATTTAAAAATTTTAGAAGAAAAAAAGGAAAAATAAATATGTTCATTGATAGCGCATAGTAAGAAAAGTGTTAACACAGCCAAAATACAAAATCAAAAATTTACAATCAAAGTCAAATTGATTTATTTTTAAAAAGGCAGATATACATAAAAACTAACCTTAAATTATAGAAGCTGCGCTTCTTAAAATGATGTAAATAAATATACATGCATAAATATAATGTATGTTTACGTATATATCAGGAGGGAGGGGACATTGGGCTGTTAATAACACTAGTCCCTAAACTTTTATAATAACGTTTTGGTTATTCGTCTGTTAAAAACAATATGGAGACTTTGAATTTTGATTTATTGTAATCTACTGACGGGGTAATATTGTGTATCATCATTGGGAATGTATACTAATTTATAGTCCATTGTCTTATCCCCGAAATCCCTGGTATATAAAAATACATAATAACAGAAGTTTAAATGTCAGCTCTGTAACTTTCTAGCAGAGTTTAGTCTCTATGTACTTTTAAATATACATTTTAAAACTATTTTTGATATCAGCTTAAAAATAAACAAAATGAAATATAAGATTTTCAGTTGGTTTAATTTAAGACAACATTTAAATAGAGAGGGAAGTTTGGTTTTAGCAATTTCAAGTCGAGCAGCAAAAAAAGGGTTTCAAAAGTGTGGTATATAACCTCTACACATATATTTTGTATTTAGCAATTTATTAGGGATCTAAAGGGATAAGACAATGGGCTATACATTGGAGTATATATCCAATGATGATACACATAAGTACCCCTTCTGTAGATTACAATTAGTGTCAACTTAATTAACCAACCAATCAACAGTCAATAAAAGTACCCAAAAGTTTAAAGCCATTGGACAAGATGGCGCGATTCTAAAATTTTGGGTACCTACATACGTAATATAGAGTCCTCCCCATCTCGAGGTTTCGTGATAATTTATTAATAATATTTTTCTATTCAGAAAGTTGAATGGCCCCCCAAATCCGGGCAGCTACAACAACAATATGCATCCAGATTACCAGGTTAGATCCCAGTATGACTTCGAAACCGTCTAATATCCGCTGGATTAGAACCGGTTCTCAGCCGTACTGAAAAATCATGTAAAGCATCGTGTTACAGATAATTTTACACTTTTAATAGCTTTTTCAAATGAAAATTGAACTAGTGAGTAGCTAACTTCAAAATGTACAAACTTGATGACGTTCTAAAAAGTGTCTTATTAAGTCATCACTAAATTTATATTCCTAGCCTCCAGACTTAACCTATTTTAAAACGTTGCAAACTTGAGTGCAAAAATATGCTTTAAAATTATTTGCACATGTTGCTAATTCAAGTTAAATGAATGTCCCTCCCTTGCATTAAAAATAAAACAATTGTCAAAGCATTTGCTTAAAAATGTAGGCTTACAAATTCATTAATTATTGCAGATTAATGAAAATTTAGCAAATTTTTGTTTAATCGTTTTTTTTCTAAAGAAGGTGTCTTAACTTTTATTTTTATAGCTAGCTGGTGTTCTTAGAAAGTAGTTGACTTAAAATTTTCCATAGAATTTAGATATGCAATCGGTTTTTCAAGTAATTTAAGTTTTTTTTTAAATTAGTTGGTTTTAAGGTACTAAAACAAAAAAAGAAGAAAATTGCCATTATGAACAAAAATAGTAAGATCTTTAATTTGACACCCTACTTTTTGAATTCTGTTGGGTAATTTAAAAAAAAATATATTTTGTTGAACCCCGTTGAATCAAAACTTTGAACATTGGGAGCTCGTCACGAATGGGTTCAAATAAAATCACAAAAGTTAGGACACGTTCTTTATATATTCTTAGGACATCACAACTCTCCACCCATTTTAGTAAGATTATGTTTAAGTAAGCCCTCCAACATTGAGGCGTTCTGCAATGTTCTATAAGTTCTATTAATTTTACAATGTTTGATTTAAAACTGTATTCAGCAAATACGAAGTTGAAAAAGAACTGGAAATTTCCGGAACAAAATGAAAAAGTGTCAAGTTATCCATTCAGCAAAGAAGGTAAATAAATCAGGGAGGAAGGGAACAAACAATGGGCTCTTTATTACATTATAGTCCTCAAAGTATTCTTATTCGTTGGCTTAATAACTTTGGGGACTTTGGAAATTCTGACTCCAAACGTTGCAACCACTAAATGTAATCAACAGAAATGGTATTTTGTGCATCATCATTGGAAATGTACATCAATTTTCGGTCATTGATTTATCCCTTTAAATCCCTGTGAATACAAAATTTAAAAAAACCTAAGTTTTAGTCTTGTACTTAAAGTATTAACAATGACGATTTTATCCTTAATTAGCAAAGTTGAAATTTATAAGCAGAGATTTGCATTCTCAGGGATTCATGGTTTATGGTTGAGGGACGTAGCAGGGATCTTAAGGGATAGTTAAATTGACTAGGTACATAACCAGTTATGGGAAGTGGGGGTCGGGTTTTAAACATTTTTAGGTTCTATTACACCTTTACCCCTTTTAAACATCATTGACCAACCAATCACGCTTTAACAAAGGTCCCCAAAGTTTAAAAGCTAACGAATTAGTAATCATAATTTCTTGATACTAGGATTCAGCCCAAGCAAGCTTGCAGTGGATACTATCTGGAATCCTAAAGATGAGGTTGATACCAACCCAGTACACCATGCACCAAAGGTAACAACTTTGCTTTTAAGTTTTAATTGTAATTATTTTTTCTATACTTGCTTTGATGATAAAAAGAATTTGCAAGTGGACGAAAAAGGTCCCCAACACTTGATCCAGGTAGTTATCTGGATTATATATCTATACTTAATATATTTATTATCTCAGGTGTCCCTTAGAACAACTACTGAAATAATGACCCACTCTAAGAGCACAACCTTCCAATCCCACTACAGGATGCCACCAGGAACTTCAAGGTACCATATTCATTTTAGGAATATAAAGGGATTGGACAATGGCCGATATTGATGTACATTCTCAATGATAATGAACTAAATGAAAAGGTGTAGAGCTATCTATTCAGAAAATAAGTAAAATAAATTAGGGATCTAAAAGTAAAAGACAAAGGCTGATTAATTGATGTGTACATCCCCAATCATAATATACACAAAAGACCCCTTTACTAATTGCAATTAGTGGCTGAAACGTTTGAACACTAATTAAGAAATACTCTATTATTTGGCCTGAAAACTTTTCTTACAAATTTTAGGATATTAACACTAGAAATATTGATAATCATATTATGTAAAATAGTAAAGGTTTTGTCCTAAGCTTAAGATCTCAATAACTACTGAACACATTGAGCTCCTGTGATGGTTTCAGACAATTAATTTTCAGATTTAAGTCTTTGGCCCATCCGTATTACTTTAAGCTGTTTTTCTTGCCCCTATCTGTGTCTTCGAATATAGAGCCCCTAGAGGCTAGGAACGCAGCCGCTAGTATTTCTTTAAAATATCAAAAATATTTTGATTTAGGACTAGAAAATGCCAAGAAAACTATGAAAACGTTTTGGGAAAAGAAAAGAAAGTTTAATTTTACACTCATTTTTTTATGCATTATAACTCTGTAGCATTGTAATTTAACGTATATAAGATTAACAGTTGAAATTATTAATTATAATTTAACCAAATCTCAAATTAAGCATAACTTTACATTTAACTATGTGATAATTAACTTACAAATAAATCTGCTATTTATTTATCTACTAATTGTATAATAAAATAATCACTCAACCTTTTTGTTTTTCATTTTTTTCATTAAATACATTATTTTTATGTCAAGAATTATAAACTACATTGTATATTAGCTATAAAATCAGGGATCTAAAGGGATAAGACAATGGCCGATAAATTGATGTACATCCCCAATGATTACCCCTTCTGTAGATTACATTTAGTGCTTGATACTCAACTATGAAAATTCGATAGAAGTTCCCAAAGTTGTTAAGCCAACAAATAAAAAAACGGTATTATAAAACTTTGGGGACTAGTGTCATAAACAACTGAAATGTCCCCTCCCTCCCTGGTTATGTATTAGCTATAAAACAAATATGATACCATGTAATTGTACCTAACTCCTAAATAGGAATACATATCCAATACACAGGCGTATTAATAGGATCTACATTTGTAGCTGAATATTACATGAATCTACTTAGTCATTTAAATTAATACTTCATTTTACAGTATGGCTTCGAAACCGATTACTATCCAATGAATACTGAAAAATTATGTATAGCATTGATAAAAAAAACTATTCAAATTTTTTTTTTTTAAATGGGTAGGATCTTAAATCAATATCAACAAAATTATATGACATAACCCGCCTCTAAGAACTAAATTTTTGGCTATTTAATTTTTAGATTTAAGTCTTGGGATGGTTTTAGACTTTTTTTATCAATCTCCAAAAACAGAGGCACTAGATGCCAGGGGGTTGAACCACTAGTTTTTGCTAAGATGCCAACAAAGCTATGAGAGATAGATAGAGATAGCTAGTTTACCTGTTGGTACCGACATCCAGGGTGATGGGAAGTGTCTGGTGGGGCTGGATACCCGCCAGGGCTGTGTACAGGGCGAGTTTACCCACCGGGATACCCATACCCTGCGCTCCGAGATCACCAAGACCTAAAATAAAGACAAATACAGAACAGCAAAAAAATCCTGGCAAAAGATGTCAATTTTAAACGTGTAGAGCAGGTATATGGTATAAACATTGTCAACGGAAACGTATATTAAATGTAAGACATGTTTTCACCCTTGTTAGCCCCGTCATGTGGCTTTTAAACCAGAAGGGTTCTCTTATTATTCATTTACATAGTTTTTTTTAAATCAGTGAATTAATTCCCCCTTAGAGCCAGTCATTTGGCCCACAATTACCAACCAAAAAAAGGGTTTATGATTCTTTATTTACATTTCGCGGATAAGTGACTGAAAACCGAGGCGTTAATATCGTTAAACTGAAATATGTCCAAACCTTAAAATGTAGGGTAATTTTTTGCGCAGATTTTCCGTTTTAAGTGTTCTAAAATTGGAGTAGAGAGCTAAAATTTGGCATGATTGACAGTTGCTATAATATGCAACTGTGAAGCAAAGGCGGCAAAACCACCGCTGCCGCCGAAAACCAGTATTTCCCGCCAATTTGTTTTGAAATTTCTCGCTATATTAGATAACCCTTGAATCATTTAAGAGAAACTTAATATTTTCTAATAAAGTTGACCTTTTATTAAACACTTGTGATTTTTATATTCTAATATTTTGTCCCAACTCTGACAAAAAAAGTGTGAAAATATAGGTTAATTTTTCTGGAAAAAAGTGTCTAATTTGGCGAGAAATCATAAAAAAAATCGGCGAAAAAAATATCCCGTTTGTACAATTTAAAGAAAAAGTGGCAATTACTGACCTAAAATTCTTTCACCATCAGTGACACAGATGGCTCTGACGTCAGTCTCTGGCCAGTTCTTCAAGATCTCGTAAACATGTCCCTTGTCGTGAATGGTGATAAACAGACCCTAAATTAAAATATAAATTAATCACGAAACCTCCTTCTCATCTATTTAATTGCTATTAATATAATAAATATATGTTATTTAAATAAAATCATAACTATCAAGTTATAAACTTATTTGATATTTAATTCTAAGCAATAACTATTTTAAAATAGCAATTTACCCTCCTCGATCCACTTTTTAACCCCAAACAGAACTAAAGGAACACTTTAGATTATCCCCTTAAAATCCTTAACCTCATTTTAAAAAGCTTTGACGTCATTGCTTCCTTGGCATTACCGACAGACCGACGCACGGACAAAGTAAGTTATACATTAGCTTAGCTTCTAAAATAATTGTTAAACATTACCTGAGGCCTCTTGAAGGCCAGACCAAACTTCTGGCAGGCGAGGCCCACAGTTGGGGTGTACACAATGGGCATCAGTTCATCAGTATTCTCGGACAGAAGCTTGTAGAACAGCCTCTCATTTCTGTCCAACAGGTCAACCATGTACATGTAGCGGTTCAAGGGATCCTATTGCACAAACATATAGGTATGGTAAACAGATGAATAAGAGCAACTAAGGATTGAAACACTCTATGTTCAATGACAATGTAAATAAATCGAATCCATATATGTATAATAAATTGCAAATACATGAAATATGAAACAATAAGCAGATTCTAAATTTAATCTTTAATATTTTATATTAAAAATATTATAAAATATCTATAAATAAGTATTTTGGCAGAAGTAATTGATTTTTTAGAACCTTTTAATGTTTTTTTTCGTTTTTTATTTTTATAGGTATATTTGAGAAAAAAAGGTTGAAGCCTTTTTAAAACAACGACAATAATGTCCATCAGTATTCAGTATAGCCATATAATTTACAAATTTTATTTTTCTTTCAAGTGCCCCTAGAGGCCTTGAGGAACGTAAACCGCTCGTAAATAATGTTGAATGAATATATATACCTCAAATCTCCTAAGATTTCTAAGACTGTTATCAGCCTGTTCCTCCAGGCTCTTGATCCTAAAACAAAACAATATTAAATAACAAATTAGACAGTGGCTACGCTCTTTCTTAATAATATTAACTTCACAGTAAAATGTTCCTAGGAACGATTATCGCCAAAAATCTACTAGCGGCCAAACGCCTGAACGTACATATCATATTCGCACAAAATATTTACCAACCAAAGAGGGCCTTCAAATACATCTGGAGTAGTCATTACTAAATAATACACAATTATCTCGCAGCGCATATAAAAGCGCGAAAAAGACCTAACTTATGCGTGTTTTCATTAGTCAAGCTTTCCCTGTGCATCATTAGATTTTGGCTATTCCAGATTTTAACTTGTATGTTCAGCCGTTTGGCAGTTAGCAGTCTCTAATGTTCATAGATTTTGGAGATAATCGATCCTAGGAACATTATACCATCACAACTGCATAACAAATCACCAGAATTGCCAATTTTAACTACAACATTTTCCCACAGTGATCTAAAGGGATAAGACAATGATCAATAAATTGTTATACATCCCAATTGATAATACTCAAAATTTCCTCTGTAGTTGTTATAAAACTTTGGGGACAAGTGTAATTAACAGCCCAAAGTCCCCTCTCTCTCTGTCAAAGTCTACCTCTATTTGTAAATTGCGTCTTTTCGGGAATATGAATGACTTATACGGAACTTATGACACACTGCACTAAAATACTATTATTACAGCTTTTATTCTGAACCAATAATGGATATAAAATACGTGAATATTATGACAGGAAAATTTAGTCATCCATTAAGGTAGCTACTTAAGTCCTCATTTATTGATCAATACTTTCCTCTAGTGCGAGGGGAGAGGATGGAGTAAGAATAAGAAAGGTTATACTAGCCAGCTGAAAGGACCATTTAGTTAGAGTAGGCGAAAATATGGTGCAATATCCAAGTAATTATATATCGATTGAACCAATTAAGTTATTATGTCTAGAAAAGTATAAATAGTTATTACTATTAACGTCATAGTGAATGGAAATTCTTTGTAATATATAAATCTGATATAAACAAGGAATTATATCTCCGTAACAGCATAAATAACCCTTGTATTAAAACAAAACTGTTCCCTTTTTGATATGAAAAAAAAATTTATTTCCATACGTGTAAAGACATGCAACCCTTAAACCTATAAAAAATTATATCACCCTATTAACTCACATTAATATTGATAAAAACTAACCAAAAAAGAATCATTTTTCTAGCCCTATTATAGCTAAAGTTAGAGTCTTTTTGCTAACATACTTAGACGGACGTACGGACATACGATTGACAAAATACGTACGCCTTAGTGACCTAGATTAATTAGGCTCAATTATACAATTGAAAATTTAAAAAAAGCAAAAAATCACAACAGCTTTCCTAATCAAAATAAAAGAAGATGGTGAAGCCTTTTTATACCTAGTATATTTATAAGCGCAGCTAACAAACACACAAACTAACAGACAGACAAACTATTTGGGGAACATAGTTTTAGATGTCTCAAGGGCCGTACAAATGACGAGAAAGCATTGACATTTTTTTTAAATTGGTGGAAAAAGTGATAATTAGATGCCTTTTTGAAAAAAGACATAAAACAATATGAGTTACTGGCAGTAAGAATGTTAAAATATATTTAAAATTGTAAGAGCTGGCAAAAATAGATTAAAATTGATTGCATGATTCTGATAAAACCATTTGTGATCATTATCTTTCAAGTGTTCATATACATTCGCAGGGATAAGACAATAGTCGATAAATTAATGTACATCCCCAATGATGAAACACAAAATGACCACTTCTGTAGATTAAAATTAGTGGTTGAAACGTTTAACCAGCTTAATGCACCAACCAATCAAAATTCAGTTAAAGTTTCTAAAGTGCTTAATCAAACGAATAAGTATTATAAAACTTTGGGGACTAGTGTAATAAACAGATCAATGTCCCCTCCCTCCCAGCCAAAATACTGCTTAATATGTGTTTTCCAGTAAAGCTTCGAAACTGATTGGTATCCGCTGGTTTAGAACCGGTTCTCCCCCCAACTGAAAAATATATTAATACCCGCGGAAAGCTGTCTAAAATAAAATGTAATGAATAACTATGTAATATTGTTCTAATTTATTGAAATAGAAGCTATAAATATTATATGTATGGTCTAAATTCTCAAAAGGTTAGTACTTTACTTTTTTGTAGAACAACTACTAATTTCGGACATGGTACTTTATAAGTTGTATTTTAGAAACACTGGAGTTACTATCATTCCTGGATATTCTATAAGTTTAGGAACATGAAAATATGCAGTAATATGCAGGAAGGAAGGGGACAATGGGCTGTTTATTACACTAGTCACTAGTCCCCAAAGTCTTAATATTAATTTTCTTTTTATTCCTTAGCTTTACAACTCAGGAGCCTTTTTTAATTTGATAGGTTGATTCATTTAGTTGAGTGTATAAACGTATTAACAACCACTAATTGTAGTCTTCAATTTATTGTTAATCGCTTATCCCTTTAGATCCCTAAGTAATAGGTCATATAAATATACGAACATTTACGTTTTACCAACAACAATCATGACTATTGGAATCGCAGCAATAACTAGGCAGATGTCTATATATCTAGATGTCTATATATCTGGGAGGAAGAAGAAAGAAAATATATCTAGATGTCTGTATACCTGGGAGGAAGAAGATAGAAAATATATCTAGATGTCTGTATGGAAGAAGATAGAAAATATATCTAGATGTCTGTATACCTGGGAGGAAGAAGACCATGGATACCAAGTGCCTGTCTCTCCTCCAGAGTGAAGGCCATACCCTTGAACAGCTTGGGATCTCTTAGATAATCCATTCCGGATAACTGAAATAAAAAATTATATATGAAAGTAAAAGGATGTCTGTCTGTTTAAGTGTAACGAAGGATCTCGCTAACCACAAGGGGCAATATGGTTCTCCTTTACAGTGAAGCTTCTTATAGATACCAACACCCTGTAGTGACAAACTCTTTTATTCCTTCCCCTTCCCTCTAGGCCTCTAGGGTCGTAGCCACTACAAATATGCTGCATAAGCTGCAGAAAAACGCTTTATCAATTTAACCAATAAAGTAAAATAAATTGAACTAGCGGCTACGCCTTTCGCACCTAGTATCTCTGTATTCAAAGGGCAAGAAGAATAGCTGAAAAATATCAAAAACTTAAATCTCAAAATAAAATAGCCTATTACCATCGCAGGACCTATTTTAAGGTTGCGTAAAATGGAGAACCCAATCGGTTCAGTAGTTCTTGAGATTTTAAGCTTCAGACAAAAACTACTACTTTGTATAATATTATTATATGAATAATAGAAAATTTTAGTAAATAAATTGAACAATTTCTACCCTTAAATTTTTGTTTGTCTTTTTCTATTTTCCAATAAAAATTTTAATTTTATTGCTTAAGACAAAAATCTTTAACAATATAACAACTTTATCTGTTAAAAATATTTAACCTTAAATCAGGGATCTAAAGGGATATGACAATAGCCGATAAAATTCATTTATTTTCCCAATTATGACACACACAATTAACCCTTCTGTACATTATAATTAGTTGTTGAAACGTCTGGACATTCAACTGGAGCAATCAACCAATAAAAATTCAACAAGGTCCCCAAAGTTGTTAAGCCAACGAATGCGAAAACATTATTATTAAAGTTTGGAGACTAGTGTAATAAACAGCCCAATGTCCCCACCCTCCTTGCCTTAAATTTAAGAAAAATCTTTTAGGTCACTTATTAGCAATCTTGTTGCTAAGAAATTGAATCGTATTATAGACAGCTTTCCGCGGATATTAAAATGAAAAACTATTAGATTAAACCAGATTTATTAGACCCGAGGGGCCAATAACCCGGGCTAACAAAACTTGTATTAATCTTATTATTTTTCAATATTCGTGGAAAATTGTCTGTAATTCGATGCTATACATGAATTTTTAGTATGGCTCAGAACCGGTTCTAATCCAGCGGGTATTAATCGGATTCAAAGCCATACGAGAAAATAAAATATATAGCTTAAAAGTATTTATTACATAAGGGTCAATAGACCCTAAAATTAAATTCAAATTTTACTTTTCATATGAAAATAGTATATTTTTTTCAAATAAAGATTTATACCTATTAGGTACATTTTAAGATAAAAATATATTATTAACTTACTTTTTGCATCTAAATACTTCAAATGTATTAAAAATCACTTGTAACTTATACAAATATTGTATAATGTTCTGCTAGCTACTAAAACATTTCCAGGCGGAGAGAAAAGTGTTTTGAGAAAGCTAAAAATGCTTTCTACATCTCGGAAAAGATTCCGATATATGTATACAATGTTTGGGAACTAAACTATATATTAAATTTATAAACTAAAGTAACTGGTTGTGCGTTTGTTTGTCATGTAAGATCTTGTAAACGGCTGCAATAAAGTACAATATGACAATCTTGTTGAATAGCTATTTTATTTGACCGAAAAGAAATGAGATTTTAAAATCAGTTAATATATAAGACACTTAGGCACTGGGAAGGTTTTATGCTATTTTTATTAGCCTTTCTTACACCTAAAGCTCGTAGATGCTAGATGCACAGCCGCTATTAGATAAATAAAGTGGGCTAAAACTACTTATTTTTAACTCAGGTGACTATAAGTAAGTATTCTATAACTTCACACAAAAATATGAATAGGGAAATTTTTTTTCCCATATATATTGTTTATGTATAAAATGATGAAATATTTATTTTTATAGTTTTTGTCCTAAAATACAGGGATCTAAAGGGATAAGACAATAGTGATTGAAACGTTTGGACACTTAACTTTAAGAACCAACCATTTAAATTTCAATAAAAGTCCCCAAAGCTGTTGAGCCAACGAATAAAAAACGTTAGTATAAAAACTTTAGGACTAATATAATAAACAGCCCATTGTCCCTTGCCTAAAATACCAAGAAAATGCAAGCAAATACTTTTTAAACCCTTCAAAATATGTAAAAAGATTCAAAATAATAGATTGGTGAACTGAATTAACTACCAGTGTACAGAAAATGCTTATCTGCCTATTTTTTAAATAAATAATTGTAATTCATATATATATATATGAAGTAACTTTGTTTAATATCATTGGGGATGTATATCAATTTATCGTCCATTTTTGTTCCCTTAAGATCTCCGGGTCAAATTTATTATTTATTAATCAATTAATTAAGTCGTTCCTTTTTGAAGACGGTGGACATCTTATAAAAAGTTTGGGTTTAGTCTCTTTCGTAACAACGCCTCTTAAGGGGCGTTTCGTCGTATTTTCAAACCAGCTTTTGATAGGTTATTTTAGGTTAGGTTGGGTCAAGTTAGGTGATTGCCATGCAGGGTTAGGAAATTGGCCCCGCAGGGTTAGAGCCCTTCGCAGGGGCTAGAAATAGGGGGAAAAGATACTGTGAAAATACGACGAAACGCCCATTAAGACTCGGCGTTGCGACGAAAGGGACTAACCCAAAAGTTTTTATCACTCTAGTAATTGTTCTCTGCTGTATATGAAAATAAGAACTAGATCCAGTAAAATGCATAGGACATTTGTTATTTCACTAAATTCTTTGTCGACCCCCGCTAACTTTATTAATCTAATACTAAAATTACTATTAACAAGGACGACAACATCCATAAGCAGCGCTGAACCAACATTATGGACAAACGGACAGTAAATTATAGAGCATATCATAATACATAATACATATTTAAGTAAAAATCTTGCATCATGGAAAGAAAACGAAGTAGCGGGTTTTGTCGTATTTTCACAGTTTTTCTCCCTTTTTCAGCCACTGCGAGGGGCTCTAGCCCTGCGGGACCATCATTAACATTTTCCTAACCTAACGTAAAATAACTTATCAAAAGTTACTGTGAAAAAGCGACAAAACCCGCTACTCCGTTTTCTTTTCATGATCCAAAGTCATTTTATATATAATATGCTTTGTTCTTTAGTAGTATGAAAGACAGACCAGACCCTAATCATAGAAATGCTTCACCTCTAATAATAAACCTTACCTGAATAATACCTAATTGTTATAGGAATCATATCTGACTAAGAGCAACAAAACGGTTGTGCTGGTCAGACTTGGACCTCACAAGGATCACACCTAATTGTTATAGGAATCATACCTGACTAGGACAACAAAACGTTCGTGCTGGTCAGACTTGGATCGTACAAGTATCATACCTTATTGTTATAGGAATCATACCTGACTAGGAGCAACAAAATGGTCATGCTGGTCAGACTTGGATCTCACAGGGATCATACCTTATTGCTATAGGAATCATACCTGACTAGGAGCAACAAAATAGTCATGCTGGTCAGACTTGGAACTGCCACGGATCAAATAACTTGGCTATATT
>LS052547.1:0-10132 GCA_900241095.1 Acartia tonsa | reverse complement strand
TTATAAGGATTTCTGTATAACCCTTTCTTTATCTCTCTTTCTGTGTAAATGATGCATTACATTTGTGGCAAGTTTGAATTATGTTGAAAGGATTGCTTAGTGATAAGACTTGTCAACTGCAATACTCTCAAATAGTGCCCTAACATAATATTTACAGGGTGTCACTCAAATAGAGCCCTAACATTATATTTACAGGGTGTCACTCAAATAGAGCCCTAACATAATATTTACAGGGTGTCACTCAAACAGTGCCCTAACATAATATGTACAGGGTGTCACTCAAATATTTATAGCTTAATGTTTACAGGATGTTATATAGGGCCCCAACATAATATTTACAGAGTGTCACTCAAATATTTATAACTTAATGTTTACAGGGTGTAACTCAAATATCTATAGCTTAATGTTTACAGGTTGTCGCTTAAATATTTATAACATAATGTTTACAGGGTGTCTAATAGTGCCCTAACATAATATTTACAGGGTGTCAATCAAATATTTGTAGCTTAATGTTAACAGGATGTCGCTCAAATACTTTTCTAGCTAAATATTTACATGGTGTCCCTTAAAAAATTTGCTGGTTTTTGTCTTTAAGTTAGGTATTTATAAAGTTTTCTTTCAGTAAGCTACTTTATTAGGGATCCATTCTAAGATATTTGAAATGTTGGACGCTAGTATGTCATATGTCCATTAATGTTTTTGTTTCAACTCAAAATAAAGAGAACTTGATAAAGATAACAGAGGGAGAGGAGGGGGGGGGGGTGATATTTGGAACAACAATCAAGGGGGAAGTGGGCTATATAGATAGTTGGAGCACACTGTATTATTAATAGAAGTGAGAATGACAATTATTCCTTCAACATCTTTCAATAGAGGCATTTTTAGTCATCTGATTGGATAGGGAATCATTTTTCTAAATATTAAGAACTTTTCAGTAGAATCAAATAAAAGTATACAAGTAACCAAAGTAGCAAACAGCTTTTATTTATGAGATTAAGTCACCTTTTTAAAGACATGAAAATTCCATTTTTATTTTTCTTTGCAGTCTCAAATACGATTATTCTAATATAAAAGTAACAGGATGTATTTCTGTCTCCTTTAAAGGTTTATAACTATTTGAGGGGGAGAAAAAAAATTACCCTCCAAAAAAAATTTTTTTTTTTTTTAAATGCTACAAAAGGCCTCTAGGGGCGTAGCCGTTAGCAAAAATATAAAACATAAGACTAAACAGTAAAAACTTTATACTCTAGCTTTGACTTGGGATTGTAAAACAAAATTTATCGAAAGTTATATTCCTGTCCCTGAGATCTAAAGTGACAAGCAATTAACTTTTATTTGTTGACAAAAAGTTTCTATATTTTTGTGGTAAAAAGTCCTGTTTCACATTAAGCCTAATAATGGATAGAACAAAAGCTCTCAAAGATTTCAAAAGTGTAATTATCAATGTTATTTTTACTCTCACCTATTTTTATTATAATTATCTTAATATGATATTAAAATATAATATCTAATTAATACGAAATGATTATTTTTTCTATATTTCTATTAAACATCATAAACTCAAAAAAAAAATACTTTTGTACTTAATTTTTCATATAGCTTGATATATGTCATTTTACCACCAATTTTGTAAAAGTATTTACACAAATAAGAGCAAAAAATCGATATTGATAAATCATTTTGAATATCTTAAAGAATTATTAAAATTATTATCATTTTTATCTCTTTAGGCCTATAGGCACATCAAATTAAAGAGTTCAGCCATTAAAACAAAAAAATGTATTCGTTTTTTCATAGAAGATTAAAAATTTTCGTCTAGTTAAATATGGAAGAAGATATATATAATATATATCTTCCATTGTCTTTCCCTTGATGCCTGACCTACAGACAAGATGACAAGCCCAGTGTTTTCAAAGGTGTTTAGTAAACAAATATAGGCAGACATATTGATTGACACCTCACAAGGAGGGCTAGCTTATCACTAGCAAACACAGTGGTATTTTTAGGTAGTTTCTTTAAAAAGTTCATTATTTGTTTTCGAAATATATTGGCACCACATTAGTAGGGCTAGTAAATTAACATTTACAGTGTAAAATTTGAGTAGTTTTAATAATAAGACTGACTTATTAAAGGAGTAAGCAAACACAGTGTAATTTTCAGAAGTTTAAATTGTAATAACTGACAGAACACATTGGAACATTTTCAAATATATTGAAGCTTTTTAGGACTTAATGACTTTGTACGTTCTATCCAATTGATTGTGTATATTTGATTCTTTGAATTAAAAAATTTTTAGAATATTAAAAAATATTCATAAAAACTCCGTTTTAACCGTATTTTTTTTTCTCTGTGAATTTAGAATTGACAGGAGGATGGGGGAATCAGGCAGAAGCAAAGTGGATTAAGACAAGAGAACTCACATTTGACAGCCAAGTGTCACAACATCAACATTATCCAATCACAATTCAATTTACATTTCATTAAGCCAATCACATGTCACTACATTGTTATCAACCAATCAGAATCACTTAGCATTTTTGAATTTGACCAATGGGAAAGTTGATGCAAATGTCATGATGGCCTGTCATTCAAAATTGGATTGTCAAATAAAGTTCTCAATTTTTGTTTGTTTTCAATGTAAATACAAGATTTGTGTTGACCAAAGGAGGACACAAATTTTATGATAAAATGTAAAATCAAATAATTAGTACCTATATATGCACATGATTATTATTAAGACAAAATGGATTACCTATTCTGCCTTTATTTAAGAAAAGTTATGTTGCAATTGTCATTGGTATATCATTTAATTAAAATGAAAGGAACTACTTTAAAAATTAAAGACAAAATTATTTTCTTTTGACGAATAATCTCCCCTAAATTAAAACAAGCTTTTGAGACTTGGAATCACAGTACAAAGTAATGGCCCTTCAAACCTGCAATTCAACTGTGATTGCTAAAAACATTTGGGACTTTGGAAACTATTATTAATATGTGTACAATATCGCCATAAATATATCTAACTCTAAAGTTAGCAAGGACAATACTGAACATAAGTGGCACTGCAAAGTTGATATGATTGCGCCCAAAAGCACTTTTCAATCTACTAAAATACATTATTAAAACACGTAAAGGCTGTTAAAAGCATTGCAACTGCCAATATTGTTTGATGCTGAAATATTCCTAATGTATTTAAGAATCAACAAAAAAAATCAGGTGTCTATTTTTCTTAACAGCTGAGTAAATATCTTATTTAGCACATATTTTTATCAACTGCTAGACGGACTAATGTTATACAGTAGCTTCACTATTACAAATATGAATGGTTCTCTAACATTACTGATTACCAACCATTAACCATAGGATATACCACATATATAACAATATATACTAAATATATATATAAATATACAGGGACATATATTATATATTATAGATATAAGAGACATATTTTCAGGGAGAAACTGATTTGCAATGAATTAAAATTATTTTTTGTTATTCTGTAGGTTCATCTTTCAAAATTGACTGGAATTCAATTTTATTATCTATAAATCCCTGTTAGCATAAAATATTGTGCAATAACCCTCCCCATACCTCACTTTTTATATGCGCCTCTTGTACCTAATTTTTTACTACATTTTCTACTCTTTTACACCCTATTTATCCTTTTTCTCTCTCTCTTTCCATTACTTTCTCTCACTCTTTTTCTCTCTTTTTTCCCGTATGACATGACAAGTAATAATGTGGGGACCATTTTTACTGGTAAACCATTGAAGGATGATTATTTAAAATGTCAAGGTATATATTTCTTTTCAACTGCTACCAATATATTTTATAAATGGTGCAATTTCATAGTGCAGCTTTTCAATAGTTGTGTTTAGTTGTATGTTTTTTTTCTTCTAAAAAACAAGTTTGCCAACAAATGCTTTCCATCATCTTACCTTTTTCTAAATGCAGAAAGCTTAGGATCAAAAGAATTGAAATATACCTTACTTACTATTAAAAATGAATTTTCAAATTTTCCTTTAATCAACTATATATTTATATAAAAATACTCTCATTTATGTTTGTACTGTTTTGTCAATCATTTTTAGAACCATTTTCACTTTCCCTAGTCAAATAAAACAACAACAAAAACCAATACTAAAGAAAAAGGGGGAGGGAGGAGTGGTGAAAATGATATAGAAAAAAGGAGTGAGAGAGAAAGCAAGAATGAAAGAACATAAATTGAATAAATTAGGACCACTTATCAAAGCGACATATTGACGGAAAAGCATAAATTTGTTCAAATATTGATAGTGTGTATTGATCAGGGGGGAAGGGATAGGGATATAACTATAGATTTACTACACTAGTAGACTTTGCATTTTCATACCCTGCAAGGGATATTCACCTTTTAAAGAACTATTTCGCCTCCAACTTTTGATTTTATTGGCAACAATTCTACATTAAATTAAAGAAGAAACAAATTTTGTTTCAAACTTTTGAATTTCATTTTAAAATAAAGAAAATAAGAGATCTTATTTTAAAACTATTAAAATGATAATTTAAAAATAAAACCTATAAATATTTTTTATGCATGCCTTATCCCTATATGCCTGCTTATGGCTAACAGACCAATACAAAATCAATACCTTGCCTAAAGTCTGATCAACACTAACAAATTTTAGTAGAATTTTTAATATAAAATTGTTTTCATGGTGTTATATTTATCTGTTAGTCAAAATCTTCATTATTATGACAAATGTATTGCAATCTTCTACCATGCAATACTGATATCAATAAAGAATAATTTCCTGCTACAAAAATATAACAAAAAGCTCAAAATTCTATTTTATTTCAACTGTGCTTATATTGACAGTTTTCAATATAAATTGCTAAAATTATATTTATTTTTTTGCAAACAAATTACCGTCAAAATTTTATACTTTTTTTATTTAATGGTTATAATTTTAATAGACATAAAACCTGATTTAATCATTTTGATATATTTTTAAGAAAAATTATTGCATATGTATGTATGGGGGAAGATTAATTAAATTCCATTGTACTATCCTGAATGAAAACTAAGCTATTCGGTGACTCCATAATTCCGCATATACAGCATAATCATAACGATAGCGCAAACTGCTATTGCGGAATGAAAGACTCACTCTGACGGTTTGATTTCTACATTTGTAAAATTTATTATTTATGCAAACCTATAAAATCTAAAACATTGAGAAATATAGAACAAAAGCCGTCCCTAAAGTCATTGTATTACAACAGCTTAACAATACATGGTTAGACATTCTAGGGCATATAATCTACTGTTAGTAAAATGCTTTAAGCATATGTAGAACCCAACTCAAGTGGGAAAAGTACAAAAATATAGTGGAATAATTTTTCTTTATGATTCAAAGTATATACCTACCTTGTTTGGTCAAAGTAATTCAAAATATAAGAAAATCTGATAATCATATCTTAAGATTAAGTGGTATGATGTCTGTCTGTACAGCTGTTTGTATTCTCATGGTAACTTTAAATCATTATTAAATGCACATATGAACTTGTTGAATATTCTTGTTGCTTTTTTAATAAGATTGCTTTAATAATTGCTTTGTTGAATATTCTTGTTGCTTTTTTAATAAGATAAGATCATTTATTGGTCATTGATAAGGAAATAGAGGTTTTTAAAAAGTAATGATTAATGCCAAAGTAAAACAAACTAGTTCTTAAAACAGCATGTTGATATTGTGTCAGATATACAAGGACAACTAATCAAAAAGCTCTCTTTTACTTTTTTACTACACTTTGATGTACTGGGTATTGGGTTTTATAAATTGTGTTGAATATATCTACATAAATCTGGACAGGAGAAACGTTTTTTCATCTTCCCTTGCAATCTTTTTCTTATATTTCTCATTTATTATTCCAATAACTCAATCCTTTGCCCTCCTTGCCTATTCCCTCTTTTTATATCTTTACTACTTTCCATCAAAAACTGCCAAAAATATTGTGAAAATTCAAAAAATATGTCTAAATCATACATTTTAACTGTTTTGGATTAATTTTTAATTGGGCGTTATATGTATATATATACCTTTAGTGTTTTATGGTTTTAATATTGCTCCTTCCTTCTATAAGCAAGGGGCATAGCTTTTTAAAACCTTTTATAATTTAAGCTTAAATTTAGCTATCATGCATTTTTACAGTTTTGAATAAACTTGATTTTATATATCTTTTTATCTTAAAACTTGAAGTTTTGCTTAGATTTTGGATTGAAGGTTGCAATTTTGCTTTTTATTTAGATAATTTGTAAGATTTTAATAATTCTTATTTATTTTAGATGTGTTAGAGACCAAAGAAGATTCAGAAATAGTTGACGAAGAAGAATTATCTGACAGTGACACAGCTATACTAGACGACACAATGCCTGATCTTGACAACAACAAGGAGTCATCCTCCTCCCCCAACAATAATGAAGATATTGCCTCTAAATCTCCGAGCCACCCTGCAGCTACCTCAAGCCCCAGTCCTTCACCCCCCTCACCCGCACAATCGCCCCCCACAATGTCACAAAGATCATCTGAGAGTCCAAAGTTAAAGATGAAGAATCCTCACGAGCTGTTGGCGGCTGCCAGTGTAGCTGCCTCAGTCTCCTCAGCCGCCAGTAGCCTTACAACTGCTGCCAATCCCATGGATATTTTGAAAAATAATCCTTTTCTGCTGCCAGCACAATTTCTGGCACTAAATCCTGGATTGTATGCTGCACAGTTGGCGCAGTTACAAGCCGCACAGCTGCTACTTGCCCGCCAGCAACAGGAGGCATTGCTAGGTGGACTAGCCGCAACAGAAAACGGCGAAGCCGCCGATTTTCTTAGTTCTCGTAAAAGGGCTGCAGAAGATGACATATTTTCAGCTGCCAAGTATAAGTTGTCACGAAGCAGCTCACCGCCACCATTGACAATTGGGAAAGCAGAAAAACCGCTGGATTTATCAGGAAGTAAATTTTCTGATGACAATAACGGCATGCCCATGAATCCTTATTTCAATCCTTTAATGCCTGGCGGCCTTTTGTCCTTTTTTAACCAGCTGCGGCCGCCGCAGTCAAGTGCATCACAATCCGCGGCCACTGGTCCTACCTCACCACGAAAATCTCCCTCGTACAGCCCACCAACTAGTCGGTCATGGCTGTCTGGTATGACCGGTCAATGGCCTGGAAACAAGAATGCGTATGATGGCAGCGCGAAACCAGAGGATGTGTTTAAATGTGTGTGGTGCAAGGAGAGTTATGAGACTCTGGACGCGTTGACAAAGCACATGAAAGAGGCCAAACATCATAATCTTGGAGCAGTATTCCCACAGTCTTTAGGTAGGTTTTACATTTATTTTCTGGAACGCATCTACTTCATCTGACCCCTGACATGATATATTTTAGACAAATAATTTTGTTTCTTTTAAACAAGCTTTTACTGAGCTTGTATTTTTTTCAACCGTTTTCCTTATTATCTTTTTCAATATTCGGTACATTTTTAACATTATTATTACATATACTTTGTTTTTATCTCTACACTATTTATGAATTTAATTAATCTTGTCCGTGTAAATATACTTTATAAATTCTTAAATTATCAGTATTTGTCTGAGAGAGAGGGGACAATGAGCTGTTTATTACACTAGTCCCCAAGGTTTATAATAACGTGTTCTTATTACGTTGAGTGTTCAAACGTTTCAACCACTTATTTTACGCTAAAGAAGGGGTAAATTTGTGTATCATCATTGGGGATGTACATCAATTTATCGAACATTGTCTTATCCCTTTAGATCCCTGTGTATTAATGGTCTATTTATATTTTCAGTTACCTCATCAGCCAATCATCTCGGGGGCTCCTCCTCCCTTCCCCCTTCATCAAGCATCTCCGCCTCCTCCCCATCTCCCACAAAAACCCAAGTCGGGGGGGCTGGCGGCCGCGATATTCTGCGGGACCAGATGCCGCTGCCGCGCAAACTTGTCCGCGGCCAGGATGTATGGATTGGACGGGCGGACGAACAGACCCGGGATATTTTGAAGTGTATGGGATGCGGACAAAGTTTTAGAAGTCTGGATTTGTTGACAAAACATATGCAGGAAACACAACATTACAAGAAAGTTATTTCTCATGACCAACTTTCTAATTGGAAATATACTGATGGGGGTCATGGACCGCCTGGCGGGGCCGCTAATAACGGACATTCAGCCGCTGGCGGCGGTAAAAATCATCTTAACTCTGTGTTGGCATGTAAAGTTTGTGACAAAGGTTTTGGAACATTGAAAGACTTGAGTGATCATATGGTGCGCGCAAATCATTTTGGCCCACCGCCATCGTTGGCTGACAACAAGCTGTCACCAGCTGCCGCGGCCATGGCTGCAGCTATGTCACGGCCAGGCGCAGCCAGTCAATTTTCACCGCAGGCGCTAGCTGCGGCTAATAACAGCAAAGAGCGTAAAAAGGCGTTGCCAGTGAAAAAATTACTTGAACTAGAACGAGCAAGGCAGGAAGTTGCGGGCAACTATAATCCCGTCAGCTCCCGCGAGATACTTGAAACAGGCAAGCTCCTCTGTGAGCGCTGTGAAGAGAAAGTGCCCATTGATATATTTATCCCACACATCCAACAATGTGTTGGAAAGCCAAGGTATCTGAAGGAGAATGGTACACTGAATGTGGGGGGAGGACAGGTCTCCCCCGGACTTATGTCATCAGGGAGCAGTGGTGGCAAGACAGATTTAGCAAAATCTGACATTTTGGGGGTGGGGGATAAATCTGGCGATTCGAGTGCTAGTTCTATTCTTGGCTCGCTGGAAATGCTGGTTAAAGGTAATTTCAGCGGTGCTGGATCTCGACCAAACACCACACAAGGCCAACAATCCCCCAGTCCAAGGTTCCCTGCAGTTTCGTCCGCAGCCGCCGCCGTCGGTGGAGCAACAAGGAATCCTCAGTATTCACCAGAGAACAAGTTCAGTATTAATAGTCTTTTTCCCAGCCGCACTTCGCCGCTAAGCTCAGCCTCATCAGTAGCCAGCAAACCACCATCACCCATACCCATCAAAGGCACAATTTTGGCTGAAAAACTTGCGGAACAGCCGCTGCCTGCGGCCAACAATGACCATTCATCACATCACGATAGAATTTTATCACCTGTGTCCAGTGAAAAGTCAAGAGCAAGTCCTGCAATGTCGGCGGATATTAAGCCGCCTAAAAGTTCAACCCCCATCTCAAGTCCAGAACCAAATGCGGCAAACGGCGTTGACCCAAAAGAGCCGCCGTCAGAGTCCTCAGAAAATCCCCTTGCCAAACTTCAGATGTTCTGTGATGACCAGAAAAAGGCGCCAAAAAACGGTAACGGCGGTCCAAGTCAAAATGGGGCCGCCGGTGGTAACAGCAACAATGCAAACAGTGCGGCCGCAGCCGCCAACCTCCGCAAGGAGTCAAGCGCTAGTCCTCTGTCAGATCCGGGCGCCATCCTAGCCTTCTCATGGGCGTGCAATCAGGCAGTGGCCGGAGGCGGTGACTCAACCACGCCGATTAAGTGCCCGTTTTGTGATACGCCGTTTATATCCAAAGGCGCCTACCGCCATCACTTAAGCAAAATGCATTTTACAAAAGAGAATTTAAGTGCCACAAGTGGTGGGCCTGCTGGCGCCTCCGGCGGAGCGGCGGGAACAACCCGTACGCCTTCGCCGCAGGCAGCTAAAGACACCGAGGAAAGTCTACAGTCAAAGTATCAAAAGTATTCTCAATTAGCAAAACAGTTGTCATGTTGTGAAGCTTCGAATTAGTGACAAAAAAAACATTCCTTTCTTTCTTAATATTTATTGGTGACAGAATTTTGTTTAGCTAAAAAGTATTGCAATTCTATTATTCGTTTTTGAGGAATTACATTGTTCACTAATAAAATCACACATCATGTATTAAACAAAATTTAATTAAAGACCAATTAAAATATATTATAGTATTGTGGTGATAAAAAAACTAATTGTATACTTAAAAATCTACACAAACCAAAAACCAGTGCTAAAATTTATAATTCCTATCATGTTATTTGTTTCTTTTTTTTATTATTACAATTTTTCCTAATTATTGCTTTTTTAATTGTTATGTGAAATTATTAT